>OU898283.1:27698509-27906009 GCA_918026665.1 Diabrotica balteata
TGATTCAAATATAGTCCTAAAGAAACACATGATAAAAAAAAGTAAATTGTCGTAAATTTTCCGACACAATGTTTTTTAAATATCAAACATCTAAAATCAGAATTTGGTATTTATTGAAGGTAAACTAAATGCACGACCAAATACTTACCATGTCTGGATAGTATTATGAGGCTTTTTCCTGGTTTTTGCCTCATAATTTACTATGGAATCCCTAACAGGAAAATTTTACGGTCATCATGGCATGGTTTTGTCTTTTTAAAGACGAATTACGTACTATGATTTTTTCGGACGGATATTCTCAAGTTAAAGTTGATTTCATGTAATCAAATAAACTTTCTTATAAGTAAAGCCATCCCAGGAGCGCAACTGAACAATATTGGCAATATTATTTTAAAGTCGTCTACTTTAAAATTTATAATGTATGTCTGAATTGTCAATATAAATGAGTCAGATAAAATTAAATTATTAGAAGAATTTTTCACTAAGTAACAAAAAACAAAATTTGTTTAATTTACTAATGTTTGTATTTTAAGAACTATTTCCGAAGTGGAAATTGAAACGTCAATAAACGTACTTTAACCTTTAATTGTGGCTTATTCCCATTTAAATAATAATTATCTCTTTTTGCATTTAAGATATAATAAATATAGTTAGAATTAAATATTTAACAAATCTTGAGGTTATATCAACATAAACTGCATGGTTCTATAATCGTTTTGCTTGGAATACAACGACTTTTATATAATCAGTATACTGTTGTCCAAATTGTCTTGCTTTTTTATTGATTACAGCCTTCCAATACTCTGTATTTGGTCTTTTTTGAATTTTTATTAAAAAGCTACAACATGCGTTGTAGCTTTTTCAGAAAAAGTGGACATGTCTAAGACTTATCCGGTTTTTCCACAATACCAGAATTTTTAATACACATAAAAGCATTATTAGTATGAAGGTACATCCGGTTTCTATATAAAGCGGCGCGTCTTCATACTTATAATGGATTTATATTAAAATGTCAAAAATGCATATTTATAGATATATCTCTCTTCACACCGATTCACCCCGAAAGCCGGGGAAAAATGGGAGCTTTCCACAAAATTATAGACCAATTGGTCTGCTATCATCTATAAGTAAAGTAGCAAAGAGAGTGATACTAAAAAGACTCAAAGAGGAATCAGAAGCAACAGGAACAATTCCAGAAGCACAATTCGGTTTTAGATCTGAGCACTCCTGCGAATAACAAATAATAAGACTAACAGAATATATCACCAAGGGCTTCAATGAGAAGATGTACACAGCAGCTGACTTTCTCGATGTTAGTAAAGCCTTTGACAGAGTCTGGCACGAAGAATTGATATACAAAATGCACAATATAGGGTACACCGAGGCGATGACATGCTTTTTTGCGTCATACCTGACAAACCGGAGATTCAGAGTTCGAATAGGAGCCACCTTGTCCGAAGTCGGAACTCTGGAGGCAAGTGTGCCGCAGGGAGCGGTGCTTTCGCCGTACCTGTACACTATATACACATCCGACACACCTACCGACCCGAGATCACTGTTAAGTCTGTATGCTGACGACACTGCAATAGCAGCCAGCAGTAGGAACCCGGAGATCGCCAGAAATAATCTACAAAATGCTCTTAACCAAATGCATGGATGGTGCATATAATGGAAGATAGCTTTCAACCCCGACAAAACACAGGTTGTCATGTTTCAGCATAGGATAGGTAGACCGAATGCTGAACTTATAATGGCAAATACTTAAATCGAGTGAAGCCGTCAAACTAAATGTCTTGGTGTAACCCTTGACAAAAAGCTCGCGTTCACAGAACATGTAAACCAAACGGTCTACAAAGCCAAGACTCTACGTAGCCAACTTTCCTCGCTTATAGGCATGAGAAGCAAATTAAGATTTACGACCAATATCAGAATGGCCAACAGCATAACCCTGCCCACTCTCTCATACGCTCCTGTGGCATGGAGACACACATGTAAAGACAGCAGAAAGAAAATACAGACAGTCCAAATGTACATAATAAGGGAAGCCCATAATGTTTCAACCTACGTACCCTTAAGATATATTTATCGGGACACCATACAGGAAAAAATACTGCGGGCAATGGATAAAAAAGCCTACACGACCTTCCATGGAATAAGGAACCACCCCAACAGAAAGCTGAGACAGCTAACAGAATATGACGAAAACGTAAGAATGGTACACAGACGGCTAAAACATTAAATAACCGAGATACCTATAACGAGAGACCATACATAACCTAGATATCTATGAAGCAGTCAAAACACGCGGAGTAGGAAAAAAAAACAAAAAAAATCTTCTATTTTATCTAGAGAGTACTAACCGGGCTCATACCCAGACTCACTAAACACCGGTATAACTTTTATATAGCCACTTAGGCTACTTGGCCCTTAAGGCAGGCCGATTGGGCGGCCTATTCGCGACATCTGAACATTGAGACCAAGATGGCCTAACCCTTCGGATGTCCAGCTGTCAAGGAGACCAAAATCGTTTACCAAATCGGTAACTAAGTGTCCGAGCACAGAATGCCCGGGCGAAGAGACTCCAACCCAGGTTGGTGGATCTCCGGGATACACACTATAGGGAACTCAGCCCAGAATAACTGCGACCAAGTAAATTCAGTAGTAAAGTAAATAGGGAGAAAGCTGAAAAGCTACCCCTAAAGCAAGGTGGCATCACCACAACTATGTAAAACGGAGGGTGTTTCTTTTCCCAAATCGCCTGACGTAGCCTTATAAAAGTACCTCTTCCGAAGAGATTTGAATAGTTGAAGTATTTTTTTTTGTCATTGAAACTATAAATATAATATTTTTTTTTAATTAAAATGTTATAAACTTATTTCAACTTAAAAAACAACCCTTATTATTTGAAATTTAAGTCCTTGATCTCTAGAAGTTCAATAATAAATAGAAAAAGTAAAAAATTATTTTTATATCGATGGTGGGAGGAGATATGGAGGGGACCAGGAGATAATTCACTACATATGATTAGAAATCAGATAGACTATATTCTGGTAAACAAGAGATTTAAAAATGGCGTCACCAGAGCAACGACATATCTTGCAGATATCGTGCAGATATCGGTTCAGACCATAACCCTGTAATAACTGCCATCAAATTGAAGCTCAAAAAAGTCCAAGAAAGCCCCAAAACACCAAAATTAAATATCTCAATATCCAACAAAACGTTAATAGAAAATGACTTAAACAATAATCTAAAGAAATCAATAAATGAAAACAACACAGAAATATGGAACACATTTAAAGATCTTACCTTGAAAGTAATAGAAAAATATTCAACAACGTTACACAGGCACAAAAAACAACAATGGATGACTGATGAAATCCTGAAATTAATGGAGCAGAGAAGGAAACTGAAAGGTAACAAGACAGAATATAAGAAAAAACAGAAACTAATTAAACAAAAAATAAAGGTGGCTAAAGAAAAATGGATGGAGGATAAATGCAAGGAATTAGAAAAGTTCAATGAAAAACATGATACGTTTAATATGTTTAAAAAAGTTAGAGAAGTAGCTGGTATTTATCATAAGAAAACTCCACATATTATAACCGATTCGTCGGGAAAAATGATAATAGACGAACATGAAATTCGAACAACCTGGTGTAATTATATAAGTGAACTGTATAATGATGGTAGACTCGAAAAATCGGAGACTTTAGTTGAAGGTGAAGGACCAGAAATACTGCATGCTATAAAGTTAGCAAAGAACAAGAAAGCCGTTGGCCCTGATACCATACCGACAGAGATGTTAAAGCTTATAAATGAGGGAGAACATTGAAATACTGGTCAAACTTTTCAATGATGTTTATTCGACTGGTGATATCCCTGAAGATTGGTTAAAGTCCGAATTCATAACACTACCAAAAAAAACAACGTCCCGAAAAACTGTAGCGATTATAGAATGATAAGCCTTATGAGCCACACTTTGAAAATATTTCTACGCATCATCCACACTAAAATCAGAGATAAATGTGAAGAAGATCAGCATGAAACACAATTTGGCTTCAGAAATGGACTGGGAACTCTGGACGCCCTCTTTGCACTAAATGTATTACTGCAGAAATGTCGAGATCAAAGTAAAGACGTCTTTGCTGCATTTATTGACTATGAAAAGGCCTTTGATCGAGTACAGCATCACAAATTAATTACAATATTAAAAGATAAAGGAGTTGATATTCAAGACATACGATTCATAGAAAAGTTATACTGGCGTCAAACACCGACAGCTTGCATAAACGGAAAATCAACAGAAATATGTAAAATACAAAGATGTGTCTGTTATTTAATTTATATTCAGATAGAATATTTAAAGAATACTGTGTCCACTGTTATTTAATTTATATTCAGATGTGATTAGGATTCAGATGTCATTAAGTGATGACATGAATGGATTACAATGCCTTTTAAATGCAATTGATACAGTGGGAAGAGAGTTTGGCCTAAACATAAACTGTGCAAAAACAAAACACATGGTGTTTAGCCGTTTAGCACATCAAGATGAACGATTGTATATGTTGATGGTCATATAATTCAAAAAGTGTCCAGTTTTAAATATATTGGTTGCCATATTACTGAAACAACTAGATCCAGATCAAGAGATAAAATGTAGAATCGAGATAGCCCGCACGACATTTTTAAAAATGAGGTCATTCTTCTGTAATGATAACTTGAAACTTCAACTTCGAAAGCGTATAGTTAAATGCTACATTTGGTCAGTCGTAAATGTGGCTGCACAGACGTATACTAAAAATTCCATGGACGGCTATGCTGACAAATGTGGCAGTCCTTGAGAGAGCAAATGCTGCTCGCGAGCTGTTTGATAACATCAAATGTAGAAAAGATGCCCTATTTTGGATACGTAGTAAGGGCAGACTGATATAATATTCTTCAACTTATTATGATGGGTAAAATCGAAGGACGCAGAGGAATTGGTAGAAAGCGGGCCTCTTGGTTGAAGAATATCAGGGAGTGGACAGGAATAAAGAAAGCTGAGCAAACTATTTAGAATAGCTCGAGACAGAGACAGTTTCGCCATGTTAATCGCCAACGTCAAGGGGACTTGATAGGGCACATTAAGAAGAAGAATCGATGGTCATCTTTTATTTATAAAATAATAATGTTTTAAAATATAAAAAGTATTAAAAAATAATTAAAATTCTTATTCATTTTCGTCTTCTTCTTTTTCTTCACGTCTATTCATTTCCACATGAATCTCATCCTCGTTCTCATCGGATTCATTTTCATATTCCCAAAAAATAAAACAAAAATTGTTTTGTCATTATTCTAAATTTGTTCTATTTAAACCACTCATGTACATTTCCGCAATGTCGACGTGTATATTTACGTATTCTCCAAATTAAATTTCCGATTGGTTCGCCATTAAGATAGTCCTCCATTCAAGTGTTTAAATAGAGGTTATCGTAGTAAGTAATATTTGTGTTGTGTAAGTTAATCATAATTATTTTGAAATATTTGATACCTAGTAGCACATGATTTAAAAACTCAAGTGTGTGTTTTTTATAATATCAATCAAGCTTATTTATATTTGGATATTAATATGTTTATCTATGAATTGTGGCAGTTTGGACAGAATTAAAAAATAATGTACTTTTGAGATGTAGATAATAATTGGACCTGAAATATGCACCAGCACATGTAAAATATGAATGCAATTAAAACTTAAAAACAAGATTTTGTAATTAGTAACACAACTGAGTTTCTGAAATTGACAAGTTTTTTAAATATAAAGATGACAGAAGTGGTTGTGTCTAATATTCCAGATAATGTGTTCGGTAGAGCGCGGCAATATTTGAATGATGAAATTATAATTTCATTACATCGCCCCTTCCCAGAGGAGAAAATATTCATGCCTTTAAAATGTTTAGTAGTCGTCTACGTCTTCTTCATCTTGTTCTTCATCTTCAGGTGTTGAGATTGGAGTCAGCTTGGATATGTGGAAACAGATTAGACTCTAATTTTCTTCGGTTCAGGTTTATTCTGTAAATTGAATTTGACAATTTTTCCGTAATTTCATATGGTCATTCTTTCAGTTCGTCAAGTTTATTCCTGTTTAATTTGTTTCCATTTTCCACATATACCAAATCACCTATTTTGAAATCAAAAATGTTTACGATTTTTGTCATAAATTTGTTTATTATAATTATGAGATTTGATCGTTCTGTCTAAAGCAATATTTCTATTACGAATCCAATCTTTCTCAGAAGTTAATATTTTTAGTTCATTTGGCAACATTGCAACATTTTTGCCATACATTAAGTATGATGGTGCGAAACCAGTGACAGTATGTTCTGTTTCATTGTATTTGCGGCACACAATCTTGTGCTATTGTTGTCCAAGAAGTTTTTTGTTCTTTTTCGTTAATTTTGCATCTGATTTTATTAATTAGGGTCTGATTTAATCTTTCATTCAAGCCGTTAGAAAATGGTGAATTTGTGGCAGTGAAGATTATTGGTATAAATTTTTTCATCTAAAAAATTTTTAAAATTGTTTTGAATTTATTCCTGGGTATTGGTCTGTTAGAATCATACCAATCTGATTCGTCTCTGATATGCTTTTCACAAGTTTAATAAAATCATTAGCAGTTTGAGTTTTCGATGTTAGGATATATGCATATCTTGTAAAGTGATCGACTAGAAGATGTAAATATTTTTTTGTAGATCGTGAACCTCCAAAACCTCCGATTGTGTCTATGGAAATAATTTCAAAAGGTTTTGTGGCTAGACCTAAATGTGACATTAATCCAAATTTTGGTAGTCCTCTTGATTTGTTTCTAATACATACTGCACAGCTTTGACATATTTCCTTTATATTTTTGGTTAAATTTTTAGCTGTATAGTATGGTCCTATCCACAGATCACCTACCTCCCTAGATGTTCCACGACAATACTTTAGTTGGATATGAAATTCAGCGCTCCATAAGATTAGTATCGGAACTAATTCAAGCGAGAAATTACGCGGGAAATTCAAATTTTAATTTTGGTGGGAAAATTTAAATAAAGTTTAAAATTTTTAAATATAATTTGGTATATTTGAAAAAAAAAATGGATGACATTTTTAATTTCAAATATACACAATACAATTTAGGAAAAATAAAACAAAATGTAATTTATTTATTTATTTAATACTTGTAAAACAACTTTGTAATTTAATATAGAATAAAAATATGCTATTATCACTGAAAATTGTACAATTTTATGGAAAAAGCTTACAAAAAAGTCAGAAAAATAGCAATTGAAAATTTACTGAAATTACATAAATCGTCAATATCACAAAATAAAAAATAATAAAATGCACAATGTATTGCAAAATTTAAATAAATTGCATAATAAATCCTTACGAACTAATACATTTTAATACAAGTTTCTGCATGTGATACTCAAATATATATTTATACAAATTGTTTAGTTACTTGTACATAACACTATTCGTTAAGAAACTCTTTACTGAATAATATGATCTTTCAGATAGATAGGATTTTGTTCTTTTGCGGAACTCAAGGAAAGAAGTTGCAGATTTAAGTTCATCAATCAGTTATTTGTTCTCTAATATCAAATATTTATTGGACTCACCATACAAATGTAAGCTAGGAATTGCATTTTTATACAATTTATGACTCCATGAAGAAACAAACTTATCTTCAAAGTGTCTGTGGCAGATTCGTTTTGTTTTATAAACTGTACTAGCATTCATCATATCTAAATTAGGATTATTTATAACACTAAGCCACTTCCTAAATCGTGTAATGTCTTCATCAGGATTTGGAAAGGTATGACGAACTAGTACATTGTAGGATACAACATTTATTGTGAAAAACCATATTTAACTGATTATTATTAATCTGCAAAATACTATTTGAACACCGCCAGGAACATTTAAAACATAGATCACTGAGGTAGGTGATTTGTAATTTACAAACTAACAAAATCAAAATATAGACGCTAATATGACAATTGGCGATTGACAATTATAATTCTTTTCTTAGTTGTGTTCTAAACCTAAACTGCAGAGTAAAAGTAGAGACAGAGTAAAGCGACATCTGAAGATTAGTATCGGTACTACAAATGACATTAAGTTTAGTTTGACCTTGAGCTACCTACGTGAAACGTCTAGTTATTAGTGGTCTGTGGTCCTATCATCATATGCATTTGTTTTATTCCTATATGACACAAGTTTTCTATGCACATCTTTTAAAAATTGTATAGTATAATCTTCGGTTAGAATGATTTTTTCTTTTCCTCTTACTTTTTTGTAATAAATATTATTTTTAGTTTACTAGTTTATTTATTATGTTTTATATCTTTATTTTTTTCTTGGTCTTTCAATATATCTTCAAGAGTTATCAAATTTGTAACTTTCAACTGCTCCTCCATATTTTCATCGGGTTCTAAGACAGGATTTCTGCTAAGGCAGTCAGCTTCTAAGTTATATTTTCCAGGGCAATATTTCACCAAAAAATCATATTGCGATAAATAAACATGTTAAATCACCTAGTTCTTCATCTGTTCTAGACTTTATATTCATATTCTCCAATGGCTTGTGGTCAGAAAAAACAGTAAATTTCTTACCTATTAAGTAATGTTGCCAATATTTAACACATTCTTTAATTGCCAGGCACTCCAGGTATATAGCTTTTTTCTCTTCTGTACTTCATTTAGTTTCTTAGAGAAATAGGCCACTGGTTTTTCTTCATTGTTTTCCTGTGGTTGTTTTAGCACCCCTGCTATTCCTAGTAAACTAGCATCAGTATATATGTGTATCGGTAGAGTTGGATCAAAAATAGTTAGTACAGGTTGAGTTAACAATACATTTTTTAAATCTTCAAATGTTTTTTGGCATTCCTTAGTCCAATTAAATGGTTGACCTTTTCTCAGAAGATTATGCAAAGGATCCAATTTTATTGCTATTTTTGGGACATATTTATGATAAAAATTTATCTTCCCTAGAAACTGTCTAACATTTTTCTGTGTTTTAGGTATTGGAAAGTTTTTTATTGAAATCAAGTTGTCTTTCAGTGGCTTTACACAATTATTTTTTATTACATGACCCAAGTATTTTACTGATTCAGCTGCAAACATGCATTTTACAAATTTTAATCTGAATCCTTCACTTTTGATTACTTTAAATAGTTGTGCTAGATGTCTGATATGTTCTTGGAATGATTTTGAAAAAATGAGTATGTCATCTATGTAGCTCACTGTAAAATCTGCAAGTTTGTGTTTTCTTATTATGTTACACATTATTCTTTGGAATATTGCTATGGATGTTTTTAACCCAAATGGTAAACAAGTCCACTGAAAGTGTCCTTCTTGTGTAACAAATCCAGTTTTGGGCCTATCTGTAATGCGCATAGGGATTGACCAAAAAGCAGAGTTTATGTCCAATGTTGAGAAAAATTTACAATTTCTTGTCTTTACCATTAAATCCTCTATAAGTGGAAAGGGTTGTGATTGGGGTACTACAATTTTATTCAAGTCTCTAAAATCAATGCACAATCTTGACTTTGTATTTTCATCTCTTTTATAAGCTAATGTAACTGGGGCTGCAAAAGGACTATACGATTCTTCTATTAGATTCTTGTCTAGTAGCAACGCAATTTGTTTCTCAATCTCCTTTTTATCATCAACTGTGGTTCGATATGGCCTTTTGCTGCAATATTTCTCTTCCAATAAATCAATGTGTGCTTCATAATCCTTCACTGTCCCTACATCATATTTGTCTTTTGCAAAGACAGATTTGTTTTCACATATTAATTCATTTATTATTGATTGTTGATCACAATCTAAATGGTCTACATGAATTTTAAAATTTGTCTCTTCAAAGTGTTCATTGAAATTTATTAAATATTTATTTCTCATTTCATTTAAATTATTAATTTCATTTGTTTCCTTAGAATCAAAATTTATTTGTTGATTATTATCTCTTAATTTCACTAATGTAATGTCACAATTTTTTGAAACTGTTTTAATTTCTGTAGTAACATCATTTTGAATAGGCACTTTTTGACTTATTTGTAAATTTTCATTTTGACACAAATAGAATTTTTTTATACAATCTAAACCAATTAAAAAATCGTAATCAAAATTATCTTTTTCAATCACAAAGACTTCTGTCTCTTTTTCTATATCAAAAATTTTTACATGTAATTTTACCATACCACTGGTTTTTTTAATGCCATTAATAGTTTTTAAATTAGTATTGTTAGAATCAATTGAATTATTGTTATTTATTTTTAATAACTTTGAATTTATTAATGAAACATTTGAACCTGAGTCATATACTCCAAAAATCTCAATATTTTTATTCAACACTAATTTTATTTTTATTAATGGCAGTATTAACAGTTTTTTGGATTAGCATTTTGTAGTTCACATTCTAATTCTGAATTATTGATAAGTTTAATTTGATCATCTTTATTAGTTTGATTATCCTTTGGTTTAAACCAACAAGTTGATTCAAGGTGGTAGCGTGTTCCTTTTTTAAGTTTTTCACAGATGGTACATTTTTGCTTTTGCTCTCTGTCCAATCTTTGTTTGTTTCTAATTTGTTTTTCTTCAACATTTCTTTTATTATGTAAGAAAACTTTTTCACATTCTTTATTTGCTAAGTGTTCATTCTTGTTCAATTCACTGAAAAGGTGAGTAGTTGAAGTCAGTGAATCTTTATCAAGTCTGTTCATGATGTTTTCTGGTAAACCTAACACAATCAGGTTTATAAGTGTGTTATTATCAATTAACTTATTAACTTCTAATAATAATCTTTCTTTTTTTGTGGCATATTGTAATAGAGAACCAACTTGATATTTGAATGTAAAAGCATATTTTATTTGGGACCAACCTTTTTTCTCATAAGTATCACAAAAGTTTGTTTTCCAAGTTTTCCAATCTGATTTCACTGTATATTTAATTAACATACTACCATACCAATCTAAACATTGTTTTTCAAGTAGATGTCTCAAACTTTCTATTTTATCTTCATCATTTAAAATTTCAAACCTTTCACATTCTTTTTCAAATTCTTCCATCCATTGTCTAACATTTGGCATTTTAATGGAGAATTTTTCAATTAAAAACTTTTCTGTTAGCTTCCCCACATTTTGAATATTTGGTAAATCTTCATAGCTAACAGCCGCTGATTGTAGTTTTTCTTCTAAATACTGATCACCAAATTGTAAATTTTCACCTTCATCCAAATAAATCTTCCTTATTTCATCATCTAGTGGGATCCATATATTTCGTTTTTGACCTCTTTTTTTCAATGAGTTTTTTACTTTTGTAAATGAACTGGATCTAGATATGTATGTATGTTTATTTACCTGCTTAAATTCGTCTGGGATATCAAAAATACGACCATCTGGAGTCTCAATTGAGGCAATACAGATTTCATTTGATTTACCGTCTGATGATCCTAGTATTATGAATTGGAATCTCAATTTTTCCATGACCAAAAATGTCGTTTTATAAGGTTCCTTTTGGTAATTAGTAACACAACTGAGTTTCTGAAATTAAAGATTTATTAAAACATGTTCTATTTACATTATTTACACAAAATTTTACCTGAAATTAAAGAAACGACATTTAATGTCACTAACTATGAATGTTTTAATATTCCTATCCTAAGCACAAATAATTTCTGACAAAATGACAAGTTTTTTAAATATAAAGATGACAGAAGTGGTTGTGTCTAATATTCCAGATAATGTGCTCGGTAGAGCGCGGCAATATTTGAATGATGAAATTATAATTCAACAAAGTCCAATAATGTGACTGAAGAAAGTTAGTGTCACAAAAAGAAAAAGTAATTAAGACAGGTGCCGTATCGATAAGTGACAGTCGATACGACACATGAATTAATTAACAATTGTCTTGTCAAAAAATGCCGGCCACATGGTTATATTAAAATAGAATAAATTTAAATATTTAATTTAAGCTTTGTTTGCCATCTTCCTCTAGTTGGGAGAATGCGTTTGGTTTGTGTTCCACAAAAACAATGTGTAGTTCCACATCTAGAATATTTTACACTAAGAAATAGTGTCAACGTTAAGGTAATATTAAAAATAACATCTTTAATTATGATGATTGTAAAGAATGTTTTTCGATTACAGCAAGTTCTGATGAAGCTCAAAATTATGTGGCGAAAGCTTGACTTTTAATAAAAGACACTCACTTTGAAGCACCCTGTTTTTTATTGCTTCCTTAGTATTGGGTCGTTCCCGGTTACCTTCAACTGTTATAATATATATATATATATATATATATATATATATATATATATTATATATATATATATATATATATATATATTGAGATAATATTAAATATCGGATAATGAAGGAAATCAAAATATATAGAAAGTTAGAATGAACTTAAATGGCGATTAAAGAAATAATTTATAAGTTATATACTAGAGAATATTATAAAAATTTTTAATTTTGCATATTAATATATTATATATATATAATATATATATATATATATATATATATATATTTCATATATATATATAATATATATATATATATATATATTATATATATATATATATAATATATATATAAATAATATATATAAAAATATATATATACATATATATATTATAATATATATATATAAATAATATATATATATATTTATATAATAATATATATATATATAAATATATATTTACATATAATATATTATTTTATATAATAATATATATATTTATATATATATATATAAATATAATATATATACAGGGTGTCCCAGACTAATTTATCCACGCTATATCTCTTAAACGAATAGAGATTTTCGAAATGGGACAAAAAGTGATCTATTCTACTTGTAACTTTAACACTTTAATACAGCGTAAAAAAGATAAAAAAAATCATCCCCTAAATATTCATCCCTTAGTTACAACCCCTAACTTTAATTTTTTTAATAGCACACTGTATATTTTTTTATAGTTTTGGATGTGGTCTTCTATCGTCTATTCAACAGGTTTATTAAAAAATTAAATCGGTTTGTAAATAATAAAGAAATCAATTTATTTTTTATTTTTTATTATTTTATTATTATTTTGTAAGTATCCCAGACTAAAATCATCCAGGCTATATTTCTTAACGAGATAGAGATTTTTTAAAGGGACAAGGCTTATTTTAATTTATCCAGGCTACATTTATTAACAAAATAGAGATTTTTTAAAGGGTCAAAAAATATAACGAAGAAAAAATCATCCCCCAAATATTATCCCCCTTAGTTACAACCTTAGTTACAACTTAGTTAGTTACAACAAAATATAAATGATATAGACCAGTTTTTGTTCCTTTCAAAAATCTCTATTTTGTTAATAAATATAGCCTGGATAAATTAGTCTGGACACTTAATTAACAAAAATAAAAAATTAATTGATTTCTTGATTATTTACAAACCGATTTTATTTTTAATAAATCTGTTGATTAGACGATAGAAGACTACATCCAAAACTATAAAAAAATATACAGGGTGCTATTAAAAAAATTAAAGTTAGGGGTTGTAACTAAGGGATGAATATTTAGGGGATGATTTTTTTCTACGCCATATTAAAGAGTATTACAAGTAGAATAGATCAGTTTTGTCCCATTCGAAAAGCTCTATTCGTTTATAAGAGATATAGCGTGGGTAAAATAGTAAGGGACACCCTGTATGTGTATATATATATATATATATATATATATATATATATATAATATATGTTATATGTTATATATTACATTATATGTTAAAAATTAACAAACAATAGATTCTAATTCTAATAAAAGAAAAACAATGATTAATCATTATAATACATTTTTTGTATTTATTCGAAGACCGCTGTAAAAAATAGATTATTATGATCGATATTAATCATTTTATTATTACATATTTACGCTAAACCACATGATTTAGATAATAAATCCCCGTAAAAACCAACATCTTTAATCGCCTTTGACCACAAATACATATGAAACTATTAAACGATATCAAAACCAAAACAAAGGAAAATGTACATTATTCATTGCTATTAGTACAATAGAACGCATTCAGTTTATGGACGTTTGAAATATAAGCAAATAATTAAAAACAATAATCCTTTGCATACTATTGCAGAAGTACAACATAGCGAATTACACTTCCTATTATTCTGTGCATTTACGATGACATGCTTTAATGTATGGTGAGATATTCGTACAGCATATCCTCTGCTGAAGAATATCGGCGCGCGCATTTCACTAATAAATGAACCGACTTGACATTAAGCAGTTATATCTAATATCAAAAAATCACAAGCCTGCGTTTTACTAAACGTGATTTAGCGTTTTTTTACATTTAAGTTTAAAATATTTACTTCACACCAACGTGAAAAATTATTTAAGGACAACTACAAAATATCACAATCAGAGAGGCAAGCAACAGATCTGAAGATTTTTAGGTCATCAGCGAATAAAAGAAATTGATCGGAGTTAATTACTGTTTGTAAATCGTTAAAAAATATATTAAAAAGCAGTGGACCCAAAGGAAAACCTTGTAGAATACCTGATGTTATATGAATTGGTTTTGACAAAAAACTACCACATTTAACCAGTTGAGAACGATTAGAAAAATAACGTTTAATCCAATTTAAGATATTATCGCTAATGCCGTAGCCACAAGTTTGGCTCATAATTTTTTTATTTGATTTTTTGGACATGATTGGCTCCACCGAAAGCTTTTGAAAAATCAGCATAGATTGAATCGACCTGAGAACCAGACTCCAAAGAGTTAATGATAAAATTTGTATAATACACGAGATTTGTAACTGTGGATTTACCTTGGCTAAAACCATGTTGTTCACCAATTATTATGTTTTTAACAATCAAAACTTAATATTGTTCTGAAGCTATTTCTTGTAACATTGTAAATTAATTACTATTTAACTGGGAATAAGCCACAATTAAAGATAAAAATACGTTTATTGACGTTTTCAATTTTCACTTCGGAACTCACTTCACTTCAAGAAAACGTTTTTTAGATGAAGGAAATTAGTTAACTTCGATAAAAAACTCGAAGTTAATGGATGAAAAAAAAGTTTTTGAGATTAACGTTTTAGACTTACTTCGTCAAAATATAAACTATCCGGCAAGCGTAGAATGTGGAAACATTAATAATGACATAAAATTGTACAAAACACTACACTAAAACGAGGACAAACAGTTTAAAATTACTTAAAGATTCTACGCTACATTCTTTGTCAGTATCTGGAGGGATAATGATCTAAGCGGAAATGATACGGTGACATGTGACATATGACAACTTTGATAGGCAGTCAAAGTTATGGATCTGTGATCAGCACAATATTAAAATTCTGTATAAGTTGTCATTGGCCAAAGGTCCAACTAGAACTACTACTGAAAAAATCAGCTGATGAAGTATGACATATAGAATATTTTGATTTAAACTAGATTGCATAATCCAGATCTCACACTCACACCCGTCTGTAATAATAAGGTTGTAGGTTTGAGGCTAAATGAAGTGTACATAAAGTGTGAATGAAAGAAATAGACCAAACGATCTATTGGACAGTGGGTAGTTGACTACAATAAAATGGTCTACCAGGCACTGTCAATACTGCAAAACGAGAAGAAAATTGACTATGAAATTGAAATATTAAAATTAAATCAGAATTGAAAGCAGTGTGTAAATGGGTATAGTTCAAGTAGTTCAGTTAAACCTCAAGCCAATGGGGGAACTGTAAAACTAATATGTAATAGCATTACTAAAGACCAACTGACCAACAGGTGTTGAAATATAAAACTGTGGAATTAGTATATGTAGATTATGCAGAGGTATGAAGAGTGAAATCAACTCCAACTGTGGATCAATTGAATCTGAGCAAGCTAGTTGTGTAAATTGTTAAATACAATAGTAATGCTGAACAAAGCCTGAAATTGGTAGATTCTTAATGTATAAACTCAGTGCAGGAAGTCTAGACAGCCGAGCTGGGTCCACTACAAGGTGAAGCTGTAATAAAGTTTTTAAAAGTAGGTTTAAATTTAGTACAGTTTAAATTAATTTGAGTGTTAAGACAATGAGAGTTTCCATTCTTTCCATAGGTTGTCCTCGTTTTAGTGTAGTGTTTTGTACAATTTTATGTCATTATTAATGTTTCCACATTCTACGCTTGCCGGATAGTTTATATTTGACGAAGTAAGTCTAAAACGTTAATCTCAAAAACTTTTTTTTTCATCCATTAACTTCGAGTTTTTTTATCGAAGTTAACTAATTTCCTTCATCTAAAAAACGTTTCTCTTGGCTTATTTCAGATGCCCCTGAAGATGCTATTTTAAGCGAAAATACTTGGCTAGATTTAATTAACTTGTGCTCGATAATAGCCTTATTTTTCAAAAAAAAAAATATATAAAAATGTTTAAATACAAACAGTAAATTTACTGTTTGTATTTTGAGAACGATTTCGAAGTGGAAATTGAAACGTCAATAAACGTATTTTTATCTTTAATTGTGGCTTATTCCCAGATAAATAGTAATTAATCAAAACTTAACATTCTATTTACAAAAAAATCTTATAGTTTTGGTAACTCTAACTGTATACAAACTGCACGGTAATTTTCAGCTTTAATATTTCTGACCAGACTTGAAAATTGGTTTTAAAAAACTAGATTTCCAGTCTGATGTTAGTGATAGTATTAAAATAAATGGTGTATTGGTTATGCCAAAATGTATACACATTTTTTTTTAAATACAATGGAACTTCGTCAGGTCCCTGATGAAGTCCCTGATTTAAAGTTTGAAATAAATATCAGCCAGGGAGAATGAGTTGGAAGTAAATGAAGAGAAAACGAAGTATATGGATATAAAAGGAAATAATAAATATTAAGGGACAGTTTTGGAAAGTATCTGCTCAAGACAAAGAATGTAATACTAAGATAGTTGGGCAGTTGGGAAGTAACGCGTTAACAAATAGAAATGAAGAGACTCACGAAATTGAAAAAAGAATGGTTAAAGGTAGTAAAAATGCTGAAACTCTAAATAAGGTGTTAAGATCAAAGAATATAACCGGATGAGAAAAAGAGAAGTATATACAACGGTTATCCGACCCACGGTGCTTTATACTTATACGGCACATTGATATCCATACGACGATATCATGTTTAGATTTTTTTTTAATTCCCCGAATAATGTAAACAGCTCAAGATCGACGTTCAATCTGGTGGCAGCCCAACGCAGCGGCAAGATATGTTTAGAGTTTGCTGAGAGAGCACTTGCTCTTTTTTTTCCTATTAGGTACGTAATTATGTTTTATATTAGTAAAAATAGATTAGATCTCGAAAGTGAAAGTAATTTGAGTTATGAAATATATAATACTGACTTCGACAGCGATTCAGACAGCAAATTATTCATCAACGGATGAGAAAGAGGTCATTGATGCACATACGAGCGTTTTGAGTTATTTGTGAGTAGCAGTATCGTTAAAAAACTATGCGGATAAACCGATCAACCAGCTGACAAATAGTTTAATGATAATCCACACACCACCATGAAAGTTTTTGGTCTGACTTATAAACTAGTAACAACAGAAAAAATATATGTATTTATAGAGCTATATTTTCTCATTAGACTAACCAAGTGTCCGCAAATTTCAGATTGTTGGAGTGCAGACAATACATTTACTGGTTCTACAGTTTTTCATAGATCTGTTAAAAGTAATGCAACCATTTTTATGGCTCTAAGCCTCAAGTAGACCCAGAACCGGTTTTTGAAATAGATAAGTAACTTAAGTTGATTAAAGGTTGACTCCATTTTCGATAGTACTTAAAAAGCAAAAGAAGTCGATTTGGCATCAAAATATTTTCCTTATGTCGCAGTCCGTCTTGATTTCGAGGATACATCTGAATTTTTTGTAAATATATCGGAAAGGATATATATGACATACCGCACATTTCAGAAACAAAAAACCTCTTTTTTCTAGGAAATAGTAGTTTATCTTTGCCAAAACCTACTGAACAGTAATCGTGAAGTGATTTTAGATAATTTGTATACATCCGTTCGTCTTTGCGAGTTTCTATTGACACAAGACTTTCCTTTCAGGCACTATTCGACCAAATAGGGGCGTTTCAAACAGAATAAACTTTGGTTCCATTAAATAGGCAACAATCATGTTTTGTTTGCACGGATATGTTCCTTCTTATGAATTAAGACACGAATTAGAAATCAGTTTTCAGGAAGTAGAAATAGCATAAATTCGGTTAAAACTAGAAGTCGCCAGGACCAGACGGTATAATGAACAAGCTTCTAAAATACGGAGGGGAAAGTTATAACCCTAGAGATGACAAAACTTATACAAAAACTAATATTGCACTGCAAGATACCAGACGCATGGAGAAACAGCATAATGATACCAATGTTCAAGAAAGGAGATAAAGAAGACCCAACAATTATAGAGGTATAAATCTAGTAAAAACTGCACTTAAGCTTACCACAAAAGTCCTAACCAATAAAATCAATAAACTAACAATTTTAGCAGATGAACAACAAGAATCAGATCCGGATGATCCTGCGTAGACGCCGTAGTTTGTACTAAGACAAATAGACCAGAAATAGAGGTAAAAAAAATGATCAGAAAATTCGTAAAAATTACTGGACGCGAGTTTTCCAGGTGGAAAGTGATGGGGAAGCCCTATGCAAACAGCGTCTCATCTCGTGAGTAACGTTTTTTTGGTTGGAAAATTGTTTATTTTAAACTTTTTTGCAAAAAGTGGTATCTTTTCGTTCGATTCAATATTGCGAAAAACCCACGAGGGTTGGAGAAAAATGGTCCACAGATGATTTTTTCCTCGAGAACTGACGAAGATTTTAAGACTTGCTAAATTGAAATCCATAAATAAATAAAAAAGTTATTGCAAAATTAGTCCAAAAAAAATTGTTTTTTACAATTGTTTATAACTTTTTCAATAATGTATAAATTCATTCAAAACTTTATCAAATTATGGGTTTTCAAGTACTTAAACTGTGTGCAAAAGATGGGCGCAATCGGTCGAGTAGTTTTTGCAAAATCCTAATTGTTTATCCCGTTTTTTAAAAAAAAGGGTCATTTTTGAATGGACGTACAGCTGGCTGGGTGGCGACTAGGATGCCCATTTTGGCTCATTTTCTTCGTTTGGTCGTCAACTATCATATACTTAAAATTAAAAAAAATATATTGTAATTTACTTATTGAAAATTGTTAATAAACGAAGTACACTTTTTCGCCTTTTAAACATTTAGAATATCTCGGTTGTTTTTGAATATACAAAATAGCCAAGCATACCATTCGAAAGCTGGTCAAAAAACACACATTAAAAAAAAGAACTTCCTACGACCAATAGAACCGGAAATAATTTTTTTTTCAAAAAATCGCAGACCAATTGTTTATAAACATTAAGGGCTGAAATTTGGCCAATATTTAAAATAAAGACCCAATCTTTAATGTACAATTTATTTCGTTTTTATTAAGAGCAATGAATGTAAACCATAACGTAATAAAAAAAATATATATGTATACAATCATCAGTATACAATCATAACTATATAAAATATTTGTATTAAAAAACCAGTCCCCACATACAATTATAAAAAAATTTAAAAAAATTGAAAATTTTTGACAAACACATACATATTGAAGTCGGGGATAATTTATAATTGTAAAAATAATAATTAAAAAAACCTTTAAACAATTTTGTAGAATGGAATTCATCTTAATTAAGATATGAAAATTAAAAGAAATGGGCATAAAAAATTTTCTGGGTGCAGGGCGGTCGAAAAGGGTAAAAATACTTATTCAAAGAAATATATGACTTACGAATCACTGTATTAAAATTAAAACAACGAAAAACGGTACGATAAACATTCTTTTTAATAAAAATTTTTTTGGGGGTGAGGGGGTGTGAACTGAAGGGTAGATATAATGCCTAGAAGTAATAAATGTGTTATTAAGCATATGTATAAAAATAGTAATAAAAAAACGATATAAAAAAAATAATTATGAAAAATGAATTTTTGGAGGGTTGGGGGTAGTTTTATAGGGGGTGAAAATATGCCAGTTGAGTTTCTCTCGACGAGCTACCCCAGTTTAAAAAAAAGAAGGTTCTAGCCCTTCTGGAGCCCGAAATATTGCAATTTTTTCAAGCGCGTCCAATTTGAAGTTCTATTTCCGATTTGAAAATGAGTAAAAGTCGATGATGACTCATCGAACAGAATTTATAGTTTTTTTTTCGAGCACTTCTTTTGAAGCGCTCTTAAACCTTTTGGTTTGTTCAAATAAAAACGAAATAAATTGTACATTAAAGATTGGGTCTTTATTTAAATATTGGCCAAATTTCAGCCCTTAATGTTTATAAACAATTGGTCTGCGATTTTTTGAAAAAAAAAAATTATTTCCGGTTCTATTGGTCGTAGGAAGTTCTTTTTTTTAAATGTGTTTTTTGACCAGCTTTCGAATGGTATGCTTGGCTATTTTGTATATTCAAAAACAACCGAGATATTCTAAATGTTTATAAGGCGAAAAAGTGTACTTCGTTTATTAACAATTTTCAATAAGTAAATTACAATATATTTTTTTTTAATTTTAAGTATATGATAGTTGACGACCAAACGAAGAAAATGAGCCCAAAATGGGCATCCTAGTCGCCACCCAGCCAGCTGTACGTCCATTCAAAAATGACCCTTTTTTTAAAAAACGGGATAAACAATTAGGATTTTGCAAAAACTACTCGACCGATTGCGCCCATCTTTTGCACACAGTTTAAGTACTTGAAAACCCATAATTTGATAAAGTTTTGAATGAATTTATACATTATTGAAAAAGTTATAAACAATTGTAAAAAACAATGTTTTTTGGACTAATTTTGCAATAACTTTTTTATTTATTTATGGATTTCAATTTAGCAAGTCTTAAAATCTTCGTCAGTTCTCGAGGAAAAAATCATCTGTGGACCATTTTTCTCCAACCCTCGTGGGTTTTTCGCAATATTGAATCGAACGAAAAGATACCACTTTTTTGCAAAAAAGTTTAAAATAAACAATTTTCCAACCAAAAAAACGTTACTCACGAGATGAGACGCTGTTTGCATAGCTTCCCCAACACTTTCCACCTGAAAATCGCGTCCAGTAATTTTTCGATTTCAAAAACTTTATTTTCTCGGTCTAAAATCACAGAAAAGGAAATCGAGTACAATAAGCCAGCATATCTATGTTTCATAGACCTGACAAAGGCTATCGATCGCATCCAAGTCGAAGACGTCTTACACTTACTGTATAAAAGAAACATACCAATCAATATTATACAAACCATCGAAAACATCTACCTCCAAAATCAAATACAGGCAAAGATAAATGGAAAACTAACACAGTGTATAACCAGTACAAAGCGGAGTCAGACAGGGTGACTCGTTGAGCCCACTTATCTTTAATATAGATAATTTACGAAATAATACAAGCAGTACGTAAAGGTCATGTCTAGAGAATGGGGAACAAAGAAATCCAAATATTATGTTATGCAGACGACGCCGCATTAATCGCCGAGAGAGAATTCGAGATCCAAAGATTAACACATATTTTCAATAAAACAGCTAAGAAATACAATATGATAATATCAGCAGACAAAATCAATGTATGCAACATACTAAAATACGCACTACGGTGTAAAATCGAAATTGATGGAAAAATAATAAATCAGGAAGCAAGGTTTAGATATTTGGGAATAGATATAACTAGTTACGGAGACGGCGGAGACAAGACCTGACACATCTAAGACGAGACGACTGCTAAAAACAACAGAGATGAAAATACTCCGACGAATATCAGGAGAAGTCTATTGGATAGGGAGAGAAGCGAAAACATAAGAAAAGCATGCAATATAGAAGACATCAATGGATGGGTGACAAAACAAAAAACAGAAGTGGAACGAACATATTAGTAGAATGGCAGAGGATAGAATAGTACGAATAGCATGAGATAAGTCACCAAATGAACGAAGAAGTATTGGCAGACCAAGCAAAAGATGGTGCGACAATTTCGGAGGCTAATACTGAAGAAGAAACAGGCTTTAAATCCTACATACTAGAAGGAAGAAGAAGAAAAAGAAGAAGAAGAAGAAGAAGAAGAAGATATGTTCTTTCTAGTTTGCTACATGGATCAGAAAGACCTTTATCTACTTACCAGTAAACACACTGCAGGATTTTTCGAAAGAGAACAATATGTTGTAGGAGGAAATGTTCTCTATTATAACAAACCGAAAAATATTGAATTCTGCAATCAAAATATGAGATCAGTTGATGCAGTGGACCAAGATGTTGAACCGTACAGTCCTTTGGGCAAACTCTACACGTGGTTCACCAAAATAGGTTTGCACCTTTTCAATCTTATGCTATTGAACTCTAGAGTATTTTACAGCTAATCCCATCAAAAACAAGTTTCAATGTATAAATAAACAAAACTCTGCTGCCGGGGGATACTTCTGAAGTATAGTAAAGGATATCAAGAAATTAATGATAAAAAAAATCAACCTACTACATCTGGGAAACCGTTGCATGCATAGGTCGATTTTCCAATAAAAAATTGAAAAAAAAGACGGCATCTACAAAAAGTTTGTGTAATTTTGTAAAAGATTTGGAGTGCGCTAACGAGAAAATGTTGCATTGCTTATCCGGACAAACCTGGACTTTGCTCAGCGTAGCATTTTAAAGTTTTCATAGATAATAAAAATATTTTTGTTTTATTTTTGCTTTGTACTGATATAATTAAGTTGTTCACTGTCTTTTTATATATGTTTTATTTTTTAATATTTGCTTTGACTTTATAAATTAAATACACACATACATTTTATTGATATTCATATGCGGATATTTTGGTAGTATAATTGATATCCAAGGGTGGATATACTGGTACGCCTAAATTCTTATGTGGATATTCTGGTATAACACTATAAATGTCATAACACTATAAATTGTCGTATAAATAAAATTGCTTCAAACATTTTTTTGGCTCTCATAGGTGAATATCTCTCATAGTGAATTCTATTAGACATGATAACTATGGTAAAATGTATTTGCATTAAAAAACTTTTGATGGTATACAGCTCCCTACCTCAAAGTATGGCCTGGAGCGGAAGGGGTTAAAAACGTTTTACGCAAACGCTAATAAAAATTGGCTTCATTTGATCCCTGGCAAGGTTGTGACAAACTTAAAGGTCGGAAAGTTGTTCGAAATCACCGACAACAGAGCTGCTATACTGAACAACTCTAACAGTTTCAGCAAGACACGATTATACCCACTGAACAAACATATTTTTATTGACTAGGACTTTCTTATTCATATCCCGGGCTCTGCAAAATCTACTTCCAGAAGGAAGCCCATCCCAAACAGAACAACAACAAACCTGTAGCGGTTCCTGGTAAAGTATCGTCAGACTAGAAGACATAGCTCCACTTCCATGACTACCTCTCGAGGATCCCTTTAAGCCAAACAGAACTCGCAAAGCTTATTTAATTACATCCACATACTACAAAGTAAAATTCAATGAGAATATTGATAAAATATCAGCACCTGTTGTAAACAAACAGTTGTTCACAACAGTGCAATCTAATGCAATTGGAAGCATTTATTTTAAAAACAGCACATGTTTATTTTTGCAAATTTGGCTTTATATGTTTTTTGCATGGAATAACAGTTTGTTTATCGATTTCACACATTCGTTTGTGTAAAAATCCCAGATGTTCAGAGTAAACTACTTAAAAAATTCGGATAGGTTAAGAAGAACAACATATGTCCATATGGATTGTTGTAAAAGCAACACTTGTCCCATCTTAGTCAACGGTCATCGCTAAGCGTGAATGATCTTGCCTATAAATTTATCAGTTGTGTGCGTTCTTTGTTAATAACAGGTGATGTTTGTTTCTTCTGTATTAGGAAAATAGTTCAGCATGGCGAAAACTATTCAACACAATACTTCTAATATAATAGATGATATTATTTGTGAAATTCGAACTACAGATCAACCACGAAAACGGAAAAGAAAAGTTTATCGAAAAAAAACCATAAAGTAAGCTAAAATGAGAATTACTAAATACGCTAAATGGAGTTGCTCAGAAAACGCATTAAAATAGCAAGGATGTTTTAGCCTGAATAACAGGAAATGACGTAGGTAAGTTTGTCGATAATAACAACTTGTTTTCTCAATGCTTGACATTAATCTTGGTTCTAGAAAGTTATCGATGCTTCTATGTAATAACACAGGAACAACGTTCTGACTTACTGAATATGTTTAATAATATAAAGACCAAATGAGCAGGATTCGTATTTATCAACCCTCATTACCGTTACTCCTGTCCAGCGACGACGCAGTCGTATTCCACAAGCTGCTTCGTGTAACCACAGCACTACTAGTGACGGTGGAAATGAAGATATAAATAAAGCTAGAAATCAACAGGGTCCACCACATGTAGTTTATTTTATGTATAAAATTCGACTACTGGGAAAAGATGTAAATATTTGTGCCAAAGCTCTTCGTAGTATTTGAAGTGTTACTAAAATACAAATAGCTAAGCAATGCGTGGATGATTTTCCAACGATGCCCGGAGCAATCATCATACAAATAGGCCTAAGAAGGCACACCCTGCTGATATAGAAAACATAAAAGTTTACATTTCTTGATTCAAAGGGCGCAAAAGTCATTATACACGGACTCTGGACAAACAAAAAATTATCTATCATCAAAGTTTAATGTAAAAAATATTCAATTCTCAATTTCTCTCTAACAATTCTCTTCCTAGCAGAAATTAAATACTTTTCAAGCAAAAGTTTATAATTACAAGTTAAAGAAATTTCTAAAGAAAGTACTTTCATTCATAGTCATATAACTGTCCTCTTTCTTTATAAAAAAATTTCAATAATTTAACACACATTTCAAAATATATCTCTTCAATAAATATAAATAACTATAGTAATTTAAATAATATAAAACATCACATTTCTTTCAACAAACAATAATGTATACCTTAGTCCCACATCATGTGTTAACACCCATCCCCTCAAGAAACTTCCTCCTAAGTTGTTAGACAGTTACAACATTGACCGAAGATCACTCATTATCAGTAATAAGGGATAGTTTGAACTATGAATCACCAATCACTATATAGTAATTCTTGTGCCGGAATGTAAGTAGTATTTTGTGTATTTCTAATGTATCACAATTCAACAGACTTTTTCTCTTACCAATTTGAGGGTTGTTACTCTGTCTGCTAATGCAATTTATGCATATTAATGAACACAGACTTGTAATATTGGCATAATTACTAAAACTTTTTTAACCATAAAATTTTTGGTCTATATCCTTATAAGACAGCACGTTAATATGGGCTTTTTATAATTTCAGCATTTAATTTACTTTGTAGCACCGACCTGATGATGCTGCAAAATTTAGAAAGCGAAACCAGTCGTCTGAGGTAATAAAATTAAACTGATTGTGAGGAAGTCTAATTATTTCTTTCTTACCGCAGAGGTGACACTTGTACATTATGTGATGGAACTGAAATCCAACTCAAACTATGTACCGAATATCGACGAATCAATAAAAAAGCAACTCCTTTAAGTGAGAAACGTTCATCACGCTAAAGCAAAAGTATTTTATGATATAAAACGAAAAATTAAACATAAATGTCAGCATAGTAATAGTGTACCTGCATTACCCTTTGATTTTATGCAAAATCTTCCGCTAACCAATTTGACTACAAATAAAGTTTTCTACAGCAGACAACTTTGATACTATGTATTTGGTGTACACGATTTTGGAGGCAATGATGTCCATATATACACCCATCACGAAGGAATGGTTAAACGTGGTTAAAATGAAGTAACTTCCATTATATTTCATCATATAAAAGATCATATACTTTGTAAATTGGATGAAATTTGGATTGTCAGAACAAAAACTACATCTTTATCCGCTTTTCATATATCTTGGTGCAGGTACTGAAATTAACATCAAAGATATCACAAGTTTACCCAATACGAGAACATTCATACCTACCTTGCGATAGTGTTCTAGTTACTAGAAGGTAGTTAATGTTGGGAAATGTCTCAAATTTTATTCCCTATAATGAAAGAATAATAATGTTACAGTTGAAAACCCACCCAATAAACATAAATATAATTCAAATTTATGCTCCAACATCAAGACAGCACCGATAATGACATAGATGTATTCTATACAGATTTAGAACAACTAACGAAAAACATAAAAAAACATGAAGTCAACATAATAATGGGCGACTTTAACGCCAAAGTCGGTAAAGGGAAAGTAGAATAATATCGTAGGGATTTATGGTCTAGGAATTAGAAATGAAATAGGAGACCAATTAGTACAATATTGTCAATAGAAAGAACTAGTCATCACAAATACCTTTTATCAACTACCACCAAGAAGACTCTATACTTGGAGTACACCAGGAGACAACAATAATAATCTGATAAGAAACCAAATCGATTACATTCTTGTCAACAAAAGATTTAGAAATGGAATTAAAAGCGTTAAAACATATCCTAGTGCTGATGCAGACTCCGACCACAATCTACTTCTTGCCAACGTTAATATTAAACTGAGAAAACAACAGAAAAAAAGTAAAATTCAGAGACTAGATTTGTCAAAGCTTGAGGGTGAAAAATGTCAACAACAAATAAATGAAGCAGTTGCACCAGCATTCGCAGAGGCGTCAAAAAAAGATATTAATAGTGCCTGGAACGAAATGAAATCGGCAGTACTTAACGCTGGTAAAACGTTTGTGGGTAAAAAAGAACCAATTGCCAAAAAAGACTGGATGACACCAGATATTATAAACCTCATAGAAGAAAAACGAAAATACAAAAATACAAATAAAGAGAAGTACAAGCAAATGAAGAAACTAGTAGAAACGCAGATCAAGGAAGCTAAAGAACACTGGATGGTAGAAAATTGTAGAGAAATAGAAGAACTTAATATGAAACACGACACACATGGGCTACATAAGAAACTGAAAGAAATTACAGGAAATAATCGGAAGAGAATACCACAAGTTATACGAAACTCCAAGGGGGATCTCCAATTATCAGCAGTAGAAAAACAACAAACTTGGGAGAAATACATGAGAAGGACTTATTCGCAGATAATAGGGAAGAAATAAATGATACATTACCAACTAATGAAAATCTAAAAATTCTGATATCAGAGGTTAAACAGGCAATTAAAATCTCAAAAAGTGGTAAAGCGCCAGGTCCCGATGAAATTCCTGTAGAGATATTAAAAATCCTGAATGATGAAAATATAGAGTGTCTAACTAAATTATTTAATAAAATATACCACGATGGTCAAATCCCGGATGAATGGTTAAAATCTATCTTTTTACCCTTACCCAAGAAAAATAATCCTAAATCTTGCGATGAGTACCGATTAATTAGCCTTATGAGCCACACTTTAAAAATACTAGTCAAAGTTATTCAGCAGCGTATATATAAAAAATGTGAAGAACAATTAGACAATACACAGTTTGGATTTAGATGTGGAATGGGAACAAGAGAGGCACTGTGCGCAATGACGGTACTATTACAAAAATGCAGGGAATATAATAAAAACGTATTCATATGTTATATAGATTTCCAAAAAGCTTTTGATACAGTCCAACATGGTAAACTCATACATGCATTGAAACACATACACCTAGATCCCAGGATATTAATTTAATCAAAAATCTGTACTACAATCAAACAGCGGTCGTACGGGTGGAAAATAGTGAGACAAACCAGGTGGAAATTCAAAGAGGAGTCAGACAATGATGTGTGCTGTCGCCACAATTATTTAATGTGTACTCCCAACTAATATTTCAGGAGGCACTATGAAAGAACTGAAGGTGTAAGGATTGGAGGGAGCATCATTAATAACATAAGATTTGCAGACGATACCGCAATCATGGCAGAGAATATAGACGATTTACAAACTCTCCTGGAAATCATTAACAGAGAAAGGAAAAAGATGGGACTAACAATGAATATAAATAAAACCAAATACATGATGATCTCAAAAAACCCTGTTGACAACATACAACTGACATTGGATGGTAAACCCCTAGAGAGAGGGGTTTACCATCAAATGGTATCAGAGTTATCAATGGTATCAGAGATGATATATTAAACTCTGACACCAAAATAAGCGAAAAATAAAATAAGTCAACCAAAGTTTCGCGATCCAATGGAGTTAACTAAATATCAAAATGGAGTCATATTCTTAAAGTTTTTAAGGTATTTTATACTTATCACAAAGCCTTCTTTCGATGATGAAATATTAGTAATATTAGAAAATCATGAAAGTCTTATTACTCCCGAAATCATCACCTTAGCTAAAGAAACATGGGATCATAATATTGACTATACCACCTTATACGAGCCATAAGCTCCAACCTCTCGATCGAGAATGGACGATAAGAAACCCAGGTAAACCAATATCTATTTACAATATCGCTGAAATTTTTGGTCAGGCTTATAAACTAGCATTTAATCACACAAATATTGAATCTGGATTCAGAGTTTCAGGGATCTGGCCAGTGAATGAAAATTTATTTCAAGAATACGAGGTCTATAGTTCTTCGATCACTGATAGAGATAATCCTGCTAATATAAATGAAGACATTTATTTCAGACCCCCTATTAATAATCATAAAATAACTGCTGAGACTTAAGAACCTGAGCTACCATACAAGTCACCAGAGGTAGTCCGCCGTTTACCTAAGGCACCTCCAAGAACAAACATACGAAAAGGTCGTAAAAAGGGCAAGTGTCGACTCTTAACTGATATACCTAAGAAAAATGAAATAAAAAACAAGCACAAAGAAAGAATGAACAAAAATATGAAGAAAACAGCTGTGAAAAGAAAAGTTATGGACACCAAACGAAGAAAGCATCATTTAAGAGGCAATAAAATTAAAAATAATCAACGAGTATTTCCCCAATCAAATGATCTCAACAATTCATCATCTTAATTACTATTTAACTGGGAATAAGCCACAATTAAAGATAAAAATACGTTTCTTGGCGTTTCAATTTCCACTTCGGAAATCGTTCTCAAAATACAAACAGTAAATTAAACAAATTTTGTTTTTTGTTACATAGTGAAAAAATTCTTCTAATAATTTAATTTTATCTGACTCATTTATATTGACAATTCAGACATAGATTATGCATTTTAAAGTAGACGACTTTAAAATGATATTGCCAATATTGTTGAGTTGCGCTCCTGGACGACTTTACTTATAAGATAGTTCATTCGATTACATGAAATCAACTTTAACTTGAGAATAACCGTCAGAAAAAATCATAGCATATAATTCGTCTTTAAAAAGACAAACACATGACATGATGACAGTAAAATTCTCCTGTTAGTGATTCTATAGTAAATTATGAGGGAAAAACTAAGAAAAAATCCTCATAATACTATCCCGACATATATGTTACGTTATTTAAAAAACATAAATGATGTATCCTCTATATGTACTGACTTACTAATACTGGTATTTTCTTATTAATAACTTCCTCTTTCAATATTGGTAACCAGATCCTACTACATTCTGCCGAGGAATTTGCGACACAATTGGCCTCATTTAGCATAATTAGAGCCGCTTCTTTGATTTTTCTTTTTTTACCATCCCTTTCTTTTAGGACTACATTTCGCTCATTTACCAGAACAACGTGACATCTCGAAAAATTTGATTTTTTTATTATCCGTTAAATAAATCCGCCTTATTTCATTCTATATACTGTAATAACGTGGTATCTTTAACATAGAAGTAAAATGTATTTTGGAGGGAAAGAGACAGAAATGATGTGACAAATCATCTTGTAGCGTTGTCTCTTTCTGACACCTCGTTATTTTCGATAGCGTGGCATATTAGTTGTGATCTGTATGACGTAGGGTGAAGTGCTCTCTGTTTTCACAAACAACGTGACATCACAACTATACCACACTATTATTGCAAAGGTAAGCTACAATCAAATGTTTAATTTTATTTCTAAAATGTAACAAAGGTATTTACCTAGTTCTTCCAGAAAAAATACAGTAACATGTGAAATAGTCTTGTCATTGATATCACGTTGTTATTGTAAAAATATAATTTTTCAAAGGCGATATCAAAAGAAGAACCAGTATTGATGATAAACTTGATTTTTTTGTTTTGAATATTTGTTGTTGTGCACTTTTTCCAGAAAAATTATATTATTTCACAGTTTACTATGTCATTTTATCACGTTATACATACTAATACAAATTCATAAAGAGTGTTATTTTTGCAGATGGGGTCGCGGACTAACAAAATAATCAACTTAGCATTAGGAAATAATAGTGCTGTTGCTGGATCTTCCGGTAATGAGGTTGATAATTCTAAGAATTCTAATTTTGATAATGTTTTTGGTAAGTGAGAATTTTATAAATTTTATTATTTGCTATGGATATAAATATTTTGTAGATAATTAATCTTGTGGTTTTTTAGGAGAGGAGACGAAGCATGGAGGCGTAGTAAATCCCGGAAAACATGATCGCTGCGAATCGACGGGTAGCCGCATTTCATTAAGCAGATCATCAAGCAGTTCATCTAGTAGTTCATCAAGTAGCTCATCAAATAGTTCTAGAAAGACTATTTCGTCATTCTACGAAGGTAAGTACTTTATTAGTAACGTTACTTTGTTATTAGTTTGTTAGTTTTCACTAGTCTTCTTCATTAAGTGCCGTCTCCTAATCGGAGGTTGGATATCATCATCATTATCTTTATTTTTTTGAGGAGTTCTCTAGAACTTCATTTAAACAAGTCCCTTAAATTCTTCAACCATGACAGTCTCCTTCTTCCTATACTCCTTCTTTATCTTTCCCTGTATTATCTGTTTTAGCATTTCATATCGCCGTTCCCTCATTACGCGTCCCAAATATTGTAACTTTCTTATTTTTTTACTGGTCTACAAATTATTTTTTTTATTTTGTAGATAGTGATGACTCTGTCAAGGATCCCAATTATGAACTAGAAGAGCCAAAGCCAAAACGTATGACTGAAAGTTTTGATGATGATATCGGGAACTGCTGTGACAACATTCTATATTCAACAAAGTATAAAGAAATTCCTCCTTCTACATCGATTACTATTGACACCTCATACCAAGATACTTATCAAGATAAAACGTTACAGGACATCTTAAATGTACATCCAACTAACGCAGAGGAAAGTGTAACTACTGCGCAGCTTGAGTCGCCAGTAATTGATGAAACAGCAATGAAAAAGGGAAAGAAGAGAATAAGAAAGGAGAGTGAATGGAAGAAAAATGTTGTGAAAAAATTAAGAAATAGTGGAAAAGCATACCAATCCCCCAAATCCGGTAAAATTGTCCCCGAACGCTCTTTAAAGCCACCATGCAAAGATACCTGTACATTCAAATGTCAAGTAAATATCACAGAGAGTCAGCGGCAACAACTTTTAGCACAATACTGGGCTCTGGGGGACATTGAAAAACAATGGACATTCTTAGCGAACAACGTCGAAACAGTTGTCCCAAAACATCGTTATGTAAAATTTGATGCTCAGGGATGTGTTGCTCCAAAGCGTGAAAATAATAATGCATATTTTTTAACTGTGTCTGGGGTGAAAATCAGAGTATGTAAAACCTTTTTTAAAAACACATTCAGTATTAACAACCGTCCAATCGAAACAGCTTTAGAAAAAAAGAATAAATATACTAATATTTCTTCCATGAAGGATCAACGTGGGTGCCATGAAAATCATAGCAAGTTAGATGAAAACATAAAGAATGGAGTTAGAGAGTTCATAAAAGCAATTCCGAAAGTAGAATCCCATTATATTCGAGCGCATTCGAATAGGTGCTTCATTGATGGAAGTAAAACGGTAACAGATCTACACAGGGATTACGTAGAAGAATGTAAGAAGAAAAACCTTTCTTTTGCAACCTATGTCACGTTCTATCGTATATTCACACAAGATTTTAATATTTCCTTTTTTGTACCGAAAAAAGACTTATGTGAGGAGTGCGAAGCATATAAAAATACTACAGCCGAAGAAAAAGAAACAAGAAAAGTAAATTATGAGAAACACTTGAAGGAAAAGGAGTTATCACGCGTTGAAAAGAACAAAGATAAAAACGACGAGAATATTATTGTTGCTGTGTATGACCTTCAAGCTGTCTTTCAGTGTCCTAAAGGCGACGTTTCAGTATTTTATTACAAATCAAAACTAAATGTACTTAACCTCACAATATACAATATTCAAAATAATGTAGTTGAATGTTATGTCTGGGATGAAACGAATGCTAATAGGGGTGTTAATGAAATTGGGACATGCGTATTCAAATATCTAATGAATACTTCAAAAACCGCCAAAGATCTGGATGTTGTTTTTTATTCAGACAACTGCGCAGGTCAACAGAAAAACAAATTTATGTTTGCCCTTTACTTGTACGCTGTACAACATTTACAAAATCTTAGGTCCATAACACACAAATATTTAATTAAAGGACATACACAAAATGAGGGAGACTCAGCACATTCTCAAATTGAGAAGGAGATAAAGAGACAGTTAAGATCAGGACCAATGTATACCCCTGATGCTTTTATAGGTGCCATAAAGGCAGCGAGGAAAAAAAGTACTCCGTTTCATGTCAACGAAATGTGTTACGAAGATTTTTATGATTGGAAAAACGTATGTAATCAAATGAATTTAACTTTAACAAAAGATATGGATAACAACCCTATCAAACTGTCAGAAATTAAGGTTATTAAGTTCGAAAAGGATGATCCTTCGGTCATATCTTTTAAATATTCATATGCTGATGAAGGGTTTCGAAAGGCAATAGTGATAAAAAAAAAGAAAAACATTAATATAGAATTGACTAATGCATATTCACAGAAACCTGGTTTAGCTGACAGGAAAAAAGCAGATCTAATGGATTTGATTAAGAAAAATCTCATCCCAAGATATCACAGACCTTTTTACGAAGCTTTATAATTTTTAAGAATGTATGTTTTATGTGTCAGCAATAAATTCCGACACATTTCAGTCTGCATAAGTGCCATAAATGTTTTAAATGTTTTAAGTTTCACATTTTATTTATTACAGTATCATTTACATTTTTAGTCCAATTGAGTAATGCTGACTATACTTTCTTGATAAGTATTCTATTAGATTTTATAATGCATTAACATTAAACTTATCACTCAAAACTGTTTTGTAAAGTGATTAGGTATCTGTTTTATTACTAATGCGCATAATACTAATATTTTTACTCAATGTTTATTTACAGCATTTTTTTACTTCTGGTGTTCAAAGCATATTCATGAATGATCGTTAATCACAATTTATTTTAAGATATTTTATAACTTCCAATAAAGATTTGAATAAAAACCACTTGTTTTATTTATTTAAGTTACCAAAAACCAGAAAATTTTATCATCTACAATGTTACAAGTTAACTTATTGCATTACTTTCTTTCTATATTTTCAGAAATAATGTGATATATGTGTTTCTTTTTTTTGTATGTCTTAATTCTATAAGTATAATGATAAAATCTAGATAAATGACTGGTTTTATTTAAAGTTAATAGTTAAAATATACACCAATTACAATTTCAAGCAAATTAATTTAGTCATTACCAGTTTATGATTTTTTGAAACTTAAAAAATGCTCTCCTGTAAAATTGTACTTTTTGTGATATCACGTTGTTCTGGTAAATGAGCGATTTGAATTATTCCATTGAACCTTATGTTCATTATCCCATGCGTGTTTACATATTTGAGATCTATCAAATTCTCTATTTTTAATATAAGATTGATGTTCACTTATTCTAACATTTAATGGCCTTGATGATTCACCTAAATAAAACTGATCGCATTCACAAGGTATTTTATAAATGCAATTCTTTGTCCTTTCTTGTTCATTGTTAGGTTTGGTTTGGACAAAATAGATCTCAACGTGTTTGTTGTTGTGAATGTTGTTAAAATGTTGAATTTATTTCCTATCCTTTTAAGTTTTTCAGATAATCCTTTTATGTACGGTATTGTTATTTTCCTCATATTATTGCTTGTGTATGCTGTAGATCTCGTTCTAAGTTGTTCTGTTCTATTCGATCGATTGTTGAAGATTCCTTATTTATAAACGATAAAGGATAATCATTTTTTAATAAAACAGATGTTAACAAATGTTTCTCCTCCAAGAACGAATTTTCGTTAGAACAAGTAATTTTGGCTCTATCGTATAAGGATTTAATTATTTCCTTTTTTACATTAATATTGTGATTTGATTTGAAATTTAAATATCTATTGGTGTGTGTTGGTTTTCTATACACCTGAGTCTCATATCCAGTGTCGTTCTTAGAGATTAAAACATCCAGGAAAGGTAGCGTGTTATTATATTCCTTTTCCATGGTAAATGTTATTGTCTCTTCTTTATCGTTTATATCATTTAGGAATGTGTCCAACAACTCTGATCCATGAGGCCATATTGAGAATACATCATCTACATACCTCTACCATACTGTGGGTTTGAAATTTTGTTTAGAAATGATATTTGTTTCAAAATCTTCCATAAATATATCGGCTAAGAATGGAGATAAAACTAGAACCCATTGCTAGACCAAAATTTTGTTTATAGAATTCATTATTTAGTTGAAAATATGTATTATCAGTACATAATATTAATAACTCCATTATAGCCGATATGTTTAGTCTTGTTCTAGTTGCCAATGAATCGTGACTCTAATTTTTTTCTTGAATATACTTAAAGTCTTATTTAATGGCACATTCGTAAATAAACTATTTATGTCAAAACTTATCAAAGTATGATTTGAATTAAATTCAATATTTGATAATTTATTTAAAAAATGTTGTGTATTTTTTATGAATGTGTCATTTTTATTTGTAAATTGTTTTAAAATATTTAATAAAAATTTTGATAGTTCACTACAAGGAGAATTGATGGTACTACAAATGGGTCTAAGTGGTATATTCGTTTTATGAATTTTCGGTACTCCATAAAAATGAGGAGTCTTACTGTAATGAGGTGTAACTAATCCTCTCTGATAACTTGTTAAAACATCTTTAAACTTGAATAAAGTTCTATATATTTTGTTTTCCAAAGACTTTGTTAGACTTTTGTTAATTTTGTATAAGGTCCGTTTATTAATAGATCTTTAATTTTATTTTCCTATTGAATTTTATCCATTATCACAGTTGCATTCATATAATTAATATAATTATATGAATAATAATAATAATAATTAATATAATATAATGCATATAATTCATCATCTTCTGACAACGACGACATCGAAAGCATCCCTTACGATGATAGTTCGGATCCGTCTTCTGAGCATGAGTCAGACATAGATTGAGGACATATCGATGGCTTAATCTGCAAACAAGCTAACTCCACTTTTTTCGAAAATCGTTTTATTTGTTTATTGCTTTCTTTACCCAGCTATCTATCAGTTAACAAACCGATAACTCCTAATTTTTATCGTAAAGCTTTCAAATAGCCCGCCCAAAAACAAGCTACCTCCGTGCATAAGACTCCCACTACGGTAAAAGCGCCAACTGCGTTTTGCGCCAACCGTTAGAAAGTAGTAGTTAAATCGTGGAATCGTGCCCATGTGGTTGTTATCACGTTACCTTATCAAACGTGTTTTAAGTGTATTTAATAAAGACAAATTGTTAAAAATTATTCAAGGTACGTAAGTTTCTTTTGTAAGCTAAAAATTTTAATATGTAATTAAATAAAATCTTTTAAAAATCGATCAAACAGTCTGTTTTGGAGTTAGCTGATTTACAGGGAAATGAATTTAATAAGTTGAACCATTTGAATGGAGTTAACTTTTTTGTGGCTTCATTAATTTTCAAAGATGTTAAATATATTTTTTAATTTATTAGTCCTATTGCATACAAATGGTAATTTATAGGTAAAATGAACAACTTAAAATATATGTACACTTTTATTCCAAACAAACTTTATTAATAAAATATTAACTGGCCATTTTAAATAGGAAAGTGTCTAGAAAAAGTTTATCAGCCTATTCATTATATAAAATTATTAATTCTCGGACATACAATTAAATTTATAATTTAGTTTAAATTACAAACAGAAATTTTAATGGGTGGGTATTTATATAACATGTTTTTTGCAGATGTCGCGTTCGGACAAAATTTTAAAATTAGCAAGAGAAAAGTGGGAAATCGAGTCAGACTTTGATGAACCTATGATAACTGACTTAACTGCAATTTGCGACATGCCTATAATATTTCTAGATAACAGGGTGGACAATCCTTTCCCTAATAAATTGGATGTAATAAATTCTCCCCTACGAGCAACTTACCTACCGGAAGTTTTTGAAGGCAGAACAGAAAATGAACTCATTAATGTAGAATCACAAGAAAATATATTAAGCATTCTTCCTGAACCAGACAATTTAGGCCTACTACATTCACCAGATATTTCCTTTCTTCAACCAAGCAATAGTATGGGAAATTTTATTGTGTCGTTTCCTGTTGAAGCCAGTGAGCCAATTATAGAACAACCAAATCTTTCACCAGTTAAAGTACAACCAGTAAGCTGTTTAGGTGCCACAATTACTAAAATGCAGTTAAGTAATGAAAAGCATGTAGGTAAACCCTTGGTATCCTACTCTGACAGCGATTACACTGATTCTGACTATTCCTTAGGCGAGCCAGAGAACCAGAAAGTAAAAAGGAGAAAGAGATGCCAGGTAAATGCGAAACAATGGCTTGATCGCTGCAATGCTAAAAAAAGAGAAAAAGGTCAAGACTATTTTGGTAGAAAAAAACAAGATAACAAGTGGGACAACAAAGTGCCAAGAATTGCAAGAAAAATGAAAGCTCGTTGTTCATGTTCGTCGCTAAATGGTGTTCTTAAATGTCCCAAAATATCAGATGAAGCCAGGAAACAAATATTTGATAGTTTTTGGCTATTAAACTGGGGAGAAAAGAAAATTTATGTTGACGGCCTTGTAAAAATGATACCCACCAATAGACCAAGAGGTAGAAAAGACACATCATTATCAAGAAGATCGCATTCAATGTACTATCATCTAAAATTTAATGATAACTTATTTCGGGTCTGCAAAACCATGTTTTTAAATACGCTGGACATAGGCAAAACGGCTGTTTGGAACTGGAAACAGTGCTCAAAAGAAAACTTTGCAGTTTCAAGAGAAAGCAATCACTCCGCTACCGAAATAGCCGCTACAAAAAAGGTTCGAAATAATCCATTTCAAAATCAGGTTGATTCCTTAAAAACATACCTTAATAGGTTACCTAAAATGGAATCACATTACTGTCGTAAGGACACGTCGAAATATTATCTCTTACCCGAATGGACATCGAAAAAGTCGCTTTATGATTATTATGTTTCGGACTGGTGTTCTACAAACAACGTATTGCCTGTATCAGTGGCAAAATTTAATAACACTTTAGATACGGAAAACATATCATTATTTCATCCAAAAAAAGACGCATGCGAAAAATGCATGTCATATAAATTGGGTTTTGTATCTGAAGAGGAATACAAGAAACACACAACAAGAAAAGAGCAGGCTCGTGCTGAAAAAGAAAAGGATAAAAACCGAGAAGATTACGTATTTGCAGTTGATGTTCAGGCTCTGCTATCAGCACCAAAATCTAATGTATCATCACTGTATTACAAATCTAAACTTAATGTGCATAATTTTTGTGCATTGGATTTAAAAACTAAGGAAGCATACTGCTTTTTATGGAATGAGACAGAAGGTGGAGTTTCCGCTGAAGAATTTGCTTCTGTGATTTCATACTTTCTTATAGATAAAGTTCTACCACAAATCTTGGACACCAGAGACAAAAAAGTAGTGATTTACAGCGACGGATGCGCAGCGCAAAATCGAAACGTTACGGCCTCAAATGCTTTGATAAATGTGGCGATGACCAGAAACATCGTTATTGAACAGAAGTACCTTGAAGTAGGCCACACACAGATGGAGGTAGATTCTATGCATGCCTCCATCGAAAAAAAACTTCGAAATAAGATTATTAATATACCTGCTGAATACATTGGTATTTGCCGAAGTGCTCGTAAAAATCCAAAACCATACAACGTTGAATATTTAGAACATTCGTTCTTTAAGTCGTTTGATGATGTCAAATTTCTTAAATCCATTCGACCTGGAAAAATGAAGGGGGATCTCAAGGTAAATTTTTTTTTTCACCTTTGATAGGTAGGGTAGTAAATATTTAAAAATTTTTTTAAAGGTTAATGAAATCAGGGCCCTGAAATATACGGCAAATGGTGACGTGTTTTATAAAGTAAATTTTGAAGAAGAATGGAAGTTACTTCCCCAACGGCGTGAAAAAATGACTAATCCAAAGGAGTTTGCTCAGCTGCCGAACTTGCATTCTGATAGATTGCCACTAACCATCAGAAAGTTCCAAGATCTTCAAGACCTAAAAATCTGCATCCCAACTGATTATCATTCCTACTACAACAATCTACCTCATAAATAAATATTTTTTTAACAATCTAATTTTTTATACTGTAATATTTTATCTACCTCATAAATAAATCTTTTTTAAATAATCTAATTTTTTATACCTACTCTAATATTTTATTTTTTCTTGATATTTTTGAATTTAAGTTCTTTGCTTTGTTTTAAAAGATGTGCAAAAATCGGGCTAACTCCTTTTTTTAATTTCTTACTTAATATGTAAAAAAGCTAACTCCTTTTATGGCGCAAAAAAGAAGTTTTAGGTCAAACAAATTCATTTTTGATTAATTATTATTAACACCAAGCATCAAAAGAAAGAATTAAGATTGAATACTTAACCGTAAGTATAATTATTCATGAACTAAACAGTTTTATGTTCCTCCTGAAAAATTTGTCAAAATGGAGTTAGCTTTTCTGCAGATTAAGCCATCGATATGTCTAAAAATTACAAACCAGACACACGAACATTGTTTACACTGAAAACTGGTAGATTCTACCTAACAAAGTTTATTGGAAAGAGAATCTTACGATTTCATGTTGCTAAAATAGTATTTTCAAATAAAACAATAATGGTTAATTATCTGGAGAGAATTCGCTTATCTGTAAACTTCTGCCTGATTGATATAAAAGCATGTATGAAATTGAAAAGGAAGACATCATTGAAAGCGTCGTGGAAGTTCACAAGAAAGATGGATCCTCAAAACGTCAACAGGATATTTATACTTTTAACTTTTATTTTGAAAAGTATTTGGTTGAGTAAAGTTTACGTTATTTAAATTGTTTGTTCTTATATTTAATAATAATAAATCATTGATTTCTATTATTAGTAACTCATTTTGCGTAAAATGGTCCTTATTTTAAACAAAACTTAAATAAAACAAATATTAAAAGGATTTTGTTCCTATGTAAGTTTAAATGTGTCTCTTAATTATTAAAATAAAAGTTTTGGTAATTATGTTTACCAGTGGCCCAAGGTACAACTTTTGGTGGCACACGGTATAATACGCATTGTACCTTGGGTAAATTGTAGGCGTTCAGGATTTTTGTTCTTTAAGAAAACCAACTCATATATTCAGTTGTTATTTTTATTTTACATACTACAATAGTTTATACCTGCCTCAGCGAAATTTTAAAATATAACCTCAATATTTTATTTCTGATACCTGTTTAAAAAAATTCTGCCTGAGGTACATGCCTCTTCCCTATAACATCATATTTTAAATTATATATCTTCGATATTTAAAATACATATTTAATTTAGAAACATATAACTAACCTAAAAACGTGAAAATGATCAATCTTCTAGATATTTGCAAACAATCACTACTTGATTTTTCAAGCAGTATTTAAAAATAAATAAATCAAGGAATGTAGTTTTAACCTACACTTACCTTAAACTAAGTAAATTACCACCACAAAAACTGTCTTAACATCCAAACTTCCTACAACTTTATCTAATAAATCTATTCACAATTACACAAACAATCCACGAAAAAAACTACCTCTCTATAAACAAGTTTTACTAAAATAAATAAAAAACACAAATTCACAATTTTTATTGCGTAGTCTCGTCAGATAAAATCCGATTTATTCACTGCAGTTATTCATGACCGTGTATGTTTATCATCAACGTCAGTGTCAAAGATTTTTTAAAACAATTGCAGTCGCCGGAGCAATACAAGGAGCAACCAAGTAACTAGATCGTTGGTATACGTCCTCACAATAAAGTCGCGCTCATGAAACTGGATTGGCGCCGCGAAGCTCTGTTGCCAAGTCGTTTGAAAATTTCACACTAGAGATTAGGATATTTATTAATATTTGTGTTTACATCATTGATAGTATATAAATCCATAATAAAAAATATTCCTAGTAACACAAATTTTATAATTCGTTAGTTCTAATCTGTAACTATCAATTAATTGATAATGAATGAATAATATTATATTTAGAGTAGTGTGGATCTAGTACCTAGATAATATAAGAACATTAACACTATATTACTGGGATTATACTATAAAAATATTTGATATCAAATACATTAGAACAATTATTGGAAATAATGACAATCATAGTTTTTGAAGAGTTGATTTAGTTTATTATGTTATTGATAAACAATTTGATATAAGTTTGTGTCTCTGAGACATGTGTCAAGCCAATAATGCCAAATAACGCTGTACAAATGTATGGTTACAAGTTAATTCGTCAGGACAAAACAGAAAACTGTCGAGGTGGAGGAGTTTATATGTATATAAAAAATAATTATCAATTTTCTGAAGTTTAATTTGACAATCACATAGAATAAGTGTGGATCAAACTAAAAATTAATGACTTGTTGATAGGTATAGGTGTAGTCTATAAACCACCAGACTACATAATTAATACTTTTATCGAATTTTTTGAAAAATCTCTTGCTGATATGGTTACAGATTGTGATGAAATTCTTTGTTTGGATGATTTTAATGTTGACTTACTCAATCCACATCTGAATCCCTCAGAAAATTAATGATTTAATTGATAGTTTTAATTTTGTACAGATTATTGATGGGCTAACCCATATAACCCCTACATCGCAGACTCTGATTGAATATATAATGGTCTTAAACGAAAATAGAATTAACTCCTGTGATATATGTTCTCTTGATCACAGAACAGACCATGGGCTTATTTATTATGACGTCAGTATCTTCCCAGAAAAACCAGCCCCAACTTTTAAGACTGTTAGAAATTTCATACACTTAGATGCAAATCTTTTTTTACTTAATTTAAAGTGTACTCTATTTGCCAACATGTATCACCTTGAAAACATCAATGACAAAGTAAAATTCTTAAGCAGCTCTGTTGTGGCTTTTCTTGACAAATATGCTCTTTTTAAAAAGATTGAAGTCACTAAAAATTATAATCCTTGGCTAACAGATAATGTGAAAGTTCTTATGTCACTAAGAGATCAGGCTAAAAAAAGTGACAGAAAACAAAGGAGGTAGCTCACCTTACCTACTACAAAATGATTACAAATGACAAATACTTGGAAATATTTACAACTCATTAATATTGGTAAGAATGAACACACAATTCCAGAAACATTGAAAGAACCCTATGAGATTAATAAGAACTATACATCATGCATCCCACATCTAACAATCAATCAAAATACAACTGACAATTATTTAAATAATGAACCTAATCGGGAACAATTCACCTTTACTCCAGTATTTTATGATCTGGTGCTGAAATTCTTATATACTATTAAATCTAATGCTCTAGGTTCAGACGGTTAAAACCTAAAAATGTTACTTTAATGTTGCAAATTAATTATTCCTTGTATAACGCTTATAATGAATTGTTGCCTCTCGAGTAACTATTTTCCAGATGAATGGAAATGAATGGAAATGAATGAAAAATTAGGTATGGGTCTAATTAGACCCATAATAATTAGACCCATACCTAAATATAACAATCCAACCGAATATAAATTTTAGACCTATTAGTATTCTACCTACTCTATCAAAAGTGTTAGATCGGATGCAAATACAGTTTGGTAATTATCTTTCTAACGATAATATCTTAACCGATTTTCAGTCCAGGTTTAGGTTATTTCACAACTGTAAAACAGCACTCCTTAGAGTGAAAGAGAGACATTTAGAGAGAAAGAGATGTGGGTAAGGTTATCATTTTGACACTCTCAATCATTCACTACTCTGTGTAATTTTGAAGTCAGTCGGCTTTTCCATGGATGCATTGAATATGGTTAAGTCGTACTTGCATCACATGAAACAGAGCGTCAAAGTATATGAAGGAAACTCTGATTTTCTAAACATTTTGTCAGGGGTATCTCAGGGCTCAATCTTAGGTCCAATCTTATTTACTTTATACACCACCAATATTGGAATACCTGTAAATTGCATATCCATGCAGCTGATACACAAATTTACCACTCATTTTACCCGGTTGACAGAGCAAGTGTTATTGAGATTGTTAATCAAGATATCAAATCATTGACTGCTGGGGCAAAAAATCATGCATTAAATATAAACTCTAAAAAACTGATCTGGTGGTTTTTGGTCCAAACAGGGTTTGTTTGAGATAAGTAACATCATTAAAATAGTTGTTGATAATAAAATCATTAAACCTGTAGCTAGTGCAAAAATCTAGGTTTAACTTTAGATAATCATCTCAAACTTACAAAACATATTAACACCTGTGTGAGTAAAGCATTTCTCAGTTTAAGAACAATTTATCATAATCGCCGCCATCTGTCATACAAAGTAAAAAGAATAGTATGCGAAAGTTTAGTATTATCAAAATTTAACTATGGAAATGTTGTGTATTGGCCTTGTATTAGTTCAGATGAGAGGAGAAGAATTCAGGTGGTTCAAAATTTGTGTCTTCGTCTGATCTGTGGTGTAAGAAGATATCAGCCTATTTCTCGCAAATTAAAACTTGTAAAATGTCTGAGCATGGAAAACAGAAGATTTCTACGTGCTGCTTGTCTTTTCCACAAAATTATCAAAAACTCTCTACTAGCATATCTTTAAAAAAAATTATATACAGAACTGTCATACATTATGTCAATACAAGATACAAAAATACAATTACATCTCCGCCACATTGTACAGAACAATTCAAAAATTCATATTTGAATTGTTCATCAATTCATTTACAATTCCTTTACATAATATCAAATATCAAAAGTATGTATTGGATTAGTCAAAGCATTAAAATTAAAATTGATTATTTATCTTTTAAGAAATCTCTTAAATCTAAATTGCTAAGTGAGTAACACATGTGCAACTATTTTTGATGACCTGTAATGAAGCATGTATAAACTGTGTGATAGTTTTTGGACAATATTTAAATGGTAAACGTTTCTATTGGTTATGGTTTTTACGAATGGTTTACAGAACATGCAATAAAATATATTTATTTTTTTCTCTTGCTTAAGTTGAAAGGCAGAGGTATTGATTTCTTGAAATCAGCACCAACTTATCTTCAGCATTTTTTCTTTCTTATTGTATTTTATGCATATATAATTTATATATTTTGTGTACTGTATGAAAATACCTTTATTATTACTATTATTATATATTATATATTACTATAGATACCTCTGTCTCGCGGAAAAACTTAAATTGTAGCGTTGGTAGATAAGCAATCATCAAGATAGTAAATTAGGGAAAAGATGTAAAGAATGATAACCACAAACAAATAATGGAAATATCCAATCAATTTAAGCTGAATTATTTATTAAATGACTTATAACATAAAAGTCCAAATAAGTAGCACCAACATAAAAGAGATTTCTTCTTCTACCGTATTATACAATTCTGACTGCTTCTGTTTTCTTTGGAATGTACGTTCATGTTATATTATTTCTCCATCTACTTCGTGGTCGGCCCATACTTTTTCTATTTAGCGAATATTTTGTTTCTTGCTATCTTGATTATCGCCAGTCATTCTGCTTATAGGACTGTATGGTTCTCTCTTCCTATTCGGTGTCCACTCGCTTATCTTTACTACTTTGCATGCTTTTCTGATTTCGTCACTTCTTTTTCGATCTCTCAGTGTGTTTCCCGTGATTCTCCTTAGTACTTGCATATCCGTTGTTTTTAACATTCTTTGCGTTTTCGATTTTCAGATCTCGTTTCTGCCGTTTATGTCATGATTGATCTTATAACTGCTTTGTAAATTCTTGTCTTAGTTTTTATCGTAATATATGTACTTCTCTGTATTCTATTGTTTACATATCCTGCGCTATTTATTTTTTCTATATTTATTTTTTTACCTCTGCTTTTACATCGCTGTAACCGTTTGAACACATAGTTCTTCTTTTTCTTGTTTTTATATAGACTTAAATCTGTCTGTTTTTCAATGTGCCTCCAGTAAGTTGTCGTTTCATCGTTTTCATGGTCTTCCTACTGATCGTCTTTCTATTGGGGAACCATCTCTTGCCGTCTTTACTATTTGTTGTCATTCGCCTTATATGATCGTTCCATTCTACTATTTCATTTCTTACACAGGTCATTATCGTCACCTTTAGCTAATAGGGATCGAAAGTAGTCTACCCATTTTTCCTTCTGAATGTGTTTCGTTTTTATTCGTTCGTTCATATCTTTCCTTTGTTCTCTGATCATTCTCCATATTTCTCGTGTCTCTTCGTATTCGTTTTATTTGTGATTCGTTTATAGTGGTTGTATGCCTATTGTGTTTGCTATGTTCTGTATTATAAAAAAAGGCCTTCTTCTTTTCTTCACATTTTGTCTTTGAATCACTTCCTCTTTGAACCATGGTGTTTTCTTTTTTGATATGTTAATGTTCGTTACTTTCCTCTCTTCAAGTGATTCTGATGCTGCGTTAATTATGTTATTTTTGAGTTTTCCCAGCTTTCCTCGATGTTATTGTTTTCCAATATTCCATTCCCAGCGATCTTCCCTGATATTCTTTTCCTGTATAAATATTCCGTGGATTACGTATTTAGTCCTTCAACTTTGATTTTTGTTTTTGGGTGGGAAGTATTTCAGGATTATTTTTATTTTACATAATACTAGGCTGTGGTCGCTACCAAAATCTGCTAAGTTAAGGCATCTTACGTCGATTATTTTTATTGGTTGTATATCTCTGTTGGTTATAACATAATCTGGCTTAGATCTTTAGCAACCGGTGTTATTATATGTATATTTGTGTTGGTCTTTGTGGTCAAAAAATGTGTTGTTTATTCTTAGTTCGTTATTCATGCAAACGTTGATCATCAGTTTTCTATTTTCATTCTTAACATTCTCGTTATGTTTCTGTTTAATGCCGGGTATTACTTGATTGCCTATTCGAACGTTAATTTCCCCCAATATTATCATCTTTCCTCTGACTTGATCTACTACTTGTTATAATTGATCGCAAAACTTACTTGGTTACTATTCTTTCTGATATGTATTGACACCCTTTGATGTGATTTTGGTGCCTTTGGCGTATTAGTAAGGCTACATCTTCTTTGGCCCTGTTTTTTTTGCTACTCCATTGTAGATTAGTATGAATTTACCTAATTTTGATTCACCTTATTTTAATATTACTAAATTAGAAAATTATAGACCCATCAGCCTCTTGTCACATATGTACAAACTCTTTATGAAAATCTTAACAAAGAGGCTAACACCTAAACTTGATTTCTACCAGCGCAAAGACACAGAAAAATTCAGCTTAGGTCGAGGAGTTAGACAAGGAGACAATATTTCACCAAAATTGTTCACGGCAGCTCTAGAGTCAATATTTAAGAGCACTCAATGGCAAGATATGGGCATCAATATAGATGGAGAAAGATTAAATTACCTAAGATTTGCAGATGATGTAGTATTAATCGCAGATAATTTACAAGATACAGACTCTATGATGCATTCGCTTAAAAGTCTGCCTGAAAGAGCAGGATTAAAGATAAACTTAAAGAAAACTAAACTTAGAACAAATCTCTTAATGAGTGGAAATATAACTATTCACAATAATACCATACAACAAACAGATACTTACAAATATCTGGGACAAGAAATTAATCAAAATAAGCCGAGACAATCAAACACATGGAATACAGAGGCGAATAAGCCTAACATGGGCAGCATTTGGCAAATTAAGCCATATTCTAAAAAGTTCAATTCCCATGTGTCTCAAGCAGAAGGTTTATAACCAATGTGTTTTACCTGTACAAACTTATGGAGTAGAGACTTTAATACTCACGCAAAAATCTGCGAATAAACTCAGAGTTACACAACGAGCCATGGAACGTACAATGCTGAACGTGAGCCTTCGAGACCACATAACAAACCAACAAATCAGGCAACGATCAGAAGTTCAAGACGTCATCGAAGAACTACAACGCTTAAGTGAAACTACGCATGGCACTTAGCCAGAGCACAAAATAGACGGTGGACAAGATGTATTATGGAATGGAGGCCCAGAAAACTGTAAAAGAAGCCGAGGGCGACCACCGACTAGATGGACCGATGATATAAAACGTGTAGCGGGAAACTGGATACAAGCGGCCCAGTGTAGAGAACACTGGAAAGAACTGAGGGAGCTATGGGGAACTAAGGAACTATGTCCATCAGTGGACGCGATTGGCTAATTGATGATGATGATGAGTCCATTGTAGATTAGTATGAATTCACCTAATTTTGATTGACTTTTTCCTTTCTTTTTTGTTTCCTGTAGAGCATAAAATGTGTATTTCTTTCTCTTTCAGCACTTGAATTATTTCTTGGTCCCTTGAGTTGAGTAATCTGATATTCTAAGTAGTGAATTCTAAGTTTTGGAGATTTTTCGCTTGTCCTTATTTCTTACCGTAGTCGTCTTCATAGTATAAATCCAGTTCCGAGACTGTACATTGTTTCTTTGAGCAGATGTTGTTTTTTACGATTGGTATGTTGCTAACCTTGTCAATTAACATCCACACTTTTTGCAGTGTTTTTAAATACATAGTTGATTTCCATAATCTGTTCAATCCTGATTCCGTCAATTTCTATTTTACATAATGGTCGGTTCTTTGCTAATCACTACTAGTTTTGTTTTTCTGGGCTGAAATAAATTGGCTTGGAATATATCTTTCCGAACTGTCAATAATAAAAAACTGTGATCAGACCTGTATTTTTAGTGGTTTAAAACCTTAAATAATCGATATCACGTCATTATTTTTTTAGATTTTTATAAATTTCAACTTATAAACCAAAGGTTGTTATATTCAATAGTAAGTGGATTTTTGTACGTGATAAGTATCACTGATGATGTTCTCATAATCCCTTTGAATAATTTATAATTTAAATTCAATACTTACACCAATTACAAAGGAAGAAGTTTTTATATTTTATTTCAATTTTTTTAAAACTTTATACCTTGGCTATGTTATAAGTGCCTCCATTACTGGAGGTTTGTAATCACTTCTTCAAAATCTTCTCTATTCTGTGCCGCTCTTAGTAATTTTTAAACGTTCATGCCTGTGCAAGCTATGATGTTGCTAAGCCATGACATTGTTATTCTTCCCACTCCTTTTCAGGCACATATAAGAAGCATTAGGGCAAAGCTGTCGAAGTCAATTATTGAAGGAAAGATGTAGAGAAGAGAGAAATGGTATATATAACGAGTTTATTACAGCTGCCGCTGTTTCTCGCAACCTAGCTTCCAACGCTTGCGATCGTTCCAGTCATCTACTTGTAGACCCCTATCTTCCATTGCACCATTTACTTCTTGTCTCCACGATCTTCTTGGTCTTCCCTTTTTCCTGCGGTTGGTAGGGATCTACTGTAACATTCTCTTGGGCCATCCTTGATCATTCATCATTCCTACATGGCCATACCATTTTAGCCTTTTGCATTCTATAGTTTCCAGGATGTCAATGTCTATGCCCATACGCTCTCTGATTTCAGTATTCCTTACTCTATCTCTTCTAGTGAGTTGGCAACATCTTCTCCAATAACTCATTTCCATTGCTTTTATTTTGGATGCGTCATTTTTATTTATTACCCTAAGCTCTGAACCATATGTAGCAATGCTTTCTATGACACTTTTGTATATCCTAATTTTTGTGTTTCGGGTGATGTGGTTATTCCAAACTATACTATTCAGTTGACGTATTGCTGAATTTCCTTGACCAATTCTAGTAGCTATTTCTTTTGTATTCCAACCAGTGTTTGTAATGTTTACATCGAGATATTTATAGCTATCAGTATTTTGAATTTGTTTGCTTCTTAGTTCTAAGTGCTTTCCTTCACCTCCCACTACGTCGTACTCTGTTTTTGATGGATTAATTGATAAGCCCCACTTAGTATATTCTTCATCTATTTTTCGTAACATGTAGTGTATATCATCTTGATCTTCTGCAAGTATTACCTTGTCATCAGCAAAATGCAAGCTGTACAGTGTATGGTCTCCAATTTTAACACCCACAGGTTCACATTTTCTTTTCTAAATATCCAAAACCCCCTCCAAATAAATCTTAAAGAGCGTAGGTGCAATGCAGCAGCCTTGGTAAAGTCCTTTGGTCACTTTTATCGTTTCTGTCACTTATTCTCCAATCTTTATTACACTCGTTATATCATCGTACAACTCCCTTACAGCATTAATGTAAATCGGTGGAATATTCTTGTCTTCTAGCACCTGCCATAGCTTGGCTAATGGGACACTGTCATACGCTTTTTGAAGATCAATAAATATCATGTGTTTCCATATTATGTTTCAAACGCTTTTCTATTGTTTGTTTTAGGCAGAACACATTGTCTATACAAGAACGACCATTACGAAAGCCACTCTGATCTTCTGCGTCTTCCCAACAATCTTCAATTTGGCTTTTATTTTCCCGTAGACTCTACAAATTGAGTTAGTTGCACTAAGCCCTCGGTAGTTCTTACAATCTTTTCTGTTGCCTTTATTTTTGTATAGATTGCTGATATATGCAGTTTTCCATTCTGGGGGTAGCTCTTCTCCTCTCAAGAATAAATTAAAAGTATAAGCCAATAGCTGAAATATTTTGTCAGGGCCATATTTAATCAGTTCAATGGGTACTCCCCCGGTCCTGAAGCGTTTCCATTTTTTATAGCGTTGGCATGTTTTTTAACTTTTTCTGGTGTTATTTCAGTTTCTTCGCGGTAGGAAATATTATATTTTTGGTAGCCAATATCTTGGAATTCTGTTCGATCTTCTGTCAGCATTTTTTCATAATATTCGACCCATAATTCCGGAACTATTAGAGTTAACCTATTGCATGCTTTTCTATCTGTTCTACTACCTACCTCTAATTGTTTTCCATGCTTCTTTACTTCTTGCTGTACCCATAAAATTTTCTACGTTATCGCAAGCTTTATACCACATCTCATTTTTGGCTTTACTTACCTCTTTTTTTACTTCTTTGTTTAGGCTGTTGTACTGTTGTCGATAGTATGGGTCCTTTGTTGCTACCCATTTGCTATACATATTCTTTTTCTTTCCCACAAGATCTTCTATTTCTCTATTCCACCATTCATTTCTATTTTATTGATATCCACTTTTGTCCTTATCTTCCTTTAAATGTAAAGAGTAGTGACGCTTTAAGCAAATGGTGATCAGATCCACATTCTGGTCCTCGATGGACTCTAACGTTATTAACCTTTATTGTGGAGTTTTCTTTGCATATACAGTAATCGATTATTGATTTCAAATTCCTCGTTGGCTGAATCCACGTAAATTTATGAACATGATTCATAAATTCCATAAATACCATCAGAGAAATGGTAAAACACAAATACCCATGCTGTTTAGCGCTGCCGAAGTTTAATAAAAGATGGTACCATAAGAAAATAATGTTACCAGGTTACCATAATCATCGGTAAAACAATGATGTTACCATGTGTGGCGACACAAAGTTTCACACAGGTATCTCCTTTACTTTTACCACAAATTGTCGGTCCATTATTTTTTTTTATATTTAAAGTTGGTATTGAAACAGTCTTTGACATGCCTGGGTAACTTCCTGATTAGGTGCTGGATATTCTGTTCTTCTCTACCTGCTTCTACTTAAGAACCTACCTGGAATGTCCCAGTCACTTTAAATTGAAGACATATCAGGCGATCGTGGTGCCCAAAGTAAATAGTTTATGTTGATCGATAAAGGCTAACGATTCTCTATCTTATTAAACAATCGGATTTTGAAAAAATGGAACAAGATAAGTCTTCACTATTTTCTAAATATAGCGTCGGACTATCATTTTGCCTTTGTTGTAATTTCACCACGTTGCCTTTTTAGTCTTGACCGACCATCGCACATCCCAAAACAGAATCGAGATTTGTCACTAAAACGCATCTAATGGTTCCAGTCTTTGCATAGAATTCTTTCGCTCCACCAGAGCAAACGGTTACGCCGGTGTTCAGCTTTGAGAGGTGGTACCCAATGTAGACCATGAGAAAAATACAAACGGTTGTGTTCAGCGATATACCGTACGCATACCAATCATTCTTCCATGCTCTCTAAACCACTTATTTGCGATGGTTCGAGTAGTACCGAATCTGTTTTCCAGAGCCAGAAGTCTTATTCGGCGATGTTATGGCTATGTGGTCTCTTGTCACGTAAAGAATCCCCGCTCAGTTTCAACGGCCGTCTTGAGTCCACGTTCGTTCAAACTGCAACATACTACGTAAAGATCTGTTGGTCTTCCTAGAAACTTCTCTAATCGATAGACCGGCTTCCAGTAACCCGAAAATTATACTCCTCTGAAATCGTTTACCTTTGTCTTCTTCTTCTTCTTCTTCTTTTTTTTTTGTAAGCAAAATGCTTGTTCAATGTCGATTAATGCCTCTATTGGAGGTTATCACTCCATCTTTTGCGTGGTCGCCCGATACTTCTTCTACCTTTTGGTGATTGTCCTCGCTATTCTGACTAATCGGGTCTCTTCCATTCTGTTTTTGTGTTCGTTCTATTCCTTTTTTCTGTTCAGTGTCCACTCATTTATTTCTGGTATATTGCATTTTCTTCTGATCTCTTCACTCCTCATTCGATCCCTCAGTGTGTTTCCTGTAATTCTCCTCAGTAAACGCATCTCCGCTGTTTCTAGTAGTTGCTGAGTTTTGGAGGTATCCGGTCTTGTCTCTGAAGTGTATGTCATTATTGGTCTTATGTTGCTTTGTAGATTCTTGATTTCACGTCGGTATTAATGTGGGGATTGTGCCATATCGTGTTATTAAGACAACCTGCTATTTTATTAGCCTTTTGTACTTGATTTTTCACTTCCTTCTCCAGTTCACTTCCGTCGATTTCCAGTTTACATCTAATTGGTTCTTTACTGATTACAATTGTTTTAGTTTTCTGTGTAGAGATCACCATATTAAGGTCCTTTGCCCTTGTGTTGAATCTATGGGTTAGTCTTTGTAGATCGTCTTCATTGGATGCAATTAGGGCCGCATCATCTGCATAGCAGAGTATTCTGATTTCTTTGTTCCCCATTTTGTATCCTCTTCCTTTATTAATAGTATTGATGATTTCATCCATGATTAGATTGAATAGCGTTGGACTAAGCGAGTCTTCTTGTCTTATTCCATTGCCCATATCTATTGAATCTGTAAGCTGGTCATCTATTCTGACTTCCATATTGTTGTTTTGGTAAATGTTCTCTATTGTTTTTATAACATTTAGTGGGATTTCTCTATCGTAAAGAAGGTGAATAACATCTTTAAGCTTTACTTTATCGAACGCTTTCTTCAGGTCTATTAGACATACGAATGCTGCTCTGTTATACTCTAGTGCTTTCTCGGTAATCTGTTTTATGATGAATACTGCATCTGTGCACGATCTTCCTGTGCGAAAAACCCTGCTGTTCATCCGCTAAGGTAATTCTCTGATTTATTTGGCCTTGCAATATTTTGGTTGTAAGCTTCAAAGTGGTGTTTAATAAGTTGATACCTCTGTCGTTTTCAGGTTGTTTTTTATCTCCTTTTTTGTATAGTAGGATAAGCTCGCTTTTCTTCCACTCTTCAGGTATTTTATTATGTTTGATGATTTTGTTAATTAATGCTGTTAGCTGTTCTGTTAATGCTTCTCCACCATATTTCAATAATTCATTTGGAATTCCATCTTTACCTGCAGCTTTTCTGTTCTTCTTTGTGAACCATCTTTGTGAACCGGCGAATTTAAGGCATTTTGAGCACTAAAAAAAACGCTTCTCAATCAGCTACATAAACTTAAAATTTAATTGCCACTGTGAATTCACGAAACCTGAATGTTTTTTTATCACCAAGCGATTTACGTAGTCACCACAAAAACTTACCAGAATCAGATAAACCTGAAAAAATTTTATCACTTGTTGTTCGTGGCAAGGTAGGTCAATATATAAAAAATTATTGAATTCTAATAAACATACGTGTTTACTTTTTTGTCACTTATCATATCAGATGGGTATTATTAATAATTAGTTAAACATATATGCTATACACTAATATTAATAAAATGCACGTGGAATATGAATATATTTTACATCAAATTTGACAACTCTTTTAAACTGTATCAAAATTTAATTACGATAATGCTATTTTCGTGGTATGATCGACATATTTGTAATAAAAAATATTGGCAATATAAATGATAATTTGGTTATTATGATGACCGAATATTTGTAAATTGTTAATAAAAAACTTGGACTAATAATAATATAATCAATACAATCAATTCTGTTAATTTGTTAGAAATATTTTATACAATGAGAGTATACTTTCCCCTATGTCAACTAGTTTATTTTAGATAAAACAAAATCGCTCGAACAGGTCGATCTTTAAAATTGTTATAATATTGTTATATTTTTATTATTTCTAATTTATTGTTCTTAGTTTTACTAAAGGTTCTATTTATCTTACTCACAAATTTATTAAAGTCTTTATTTGTACTAATTTGTTTTACAATAATATCACATATTCCTTGGAATAGATCGCTTTCGAAGTTCCTGCCTTGGTCACTATGGATCTCCAAAGGCACTCCAAATCGGCGGATATATTCTTGGATCAACTTATCGGCAACGGTGGTGGCCTTCTGGTCTGCGTAAGTGCGTAAATCTTGACCCACTTAGTAAAGTAATCCACTACTACGAACATGTACTTGCCTCCATTATCACTTTCTGGAAATGGCCCAGCAATGTCCAAAGCTATTCTCTCAAACGGCCTTCCAACATTATATTGTCTCATAGAAGTTCTCCTTTTTCGATAAGGCCCGTTACTCGTAGCACAAATAGTACATTTCTTTACACCAGTCTTTTACATCGTCGGAACTGTCGTGTAACTGACGAAGTACTTCGGCTATTCTGCTCTTTGGGATCACCAACTCTCTTCTCTTCTCTGAACCGTCATCATTTTCCAGGACTCGTTTGGCAAGCCATCTTTTATGATAAATGAGTCCCACTAGGCCCAATACGTCTTAAACTTCTGAGCCTTTAGAATTTTCTGTACAACTAACAGACTGACAAAGTTTCCTGGTCTAAACCCTCTTCCTCTAAAGCGTTCTTTAGTCGTTGGACTAACTCAGCCTTTTTTCCGGTAGAAGCTAATTCCCTATCCTCGAGATGTCTTCTTAAAATCGTAACTGTGAGCTTGTCAATCGTAGCCATGTTCACACTTTTATTCACTTCTGAACACCACTGTTATATTTTTATTAATTCTAATTTATTGTTCTTAATTTAATTTACTTAAGGTTCTATTTATAACACTCAAAAATTTATTAAAGTCTTAATTTGTACTAATTTATTTTACAATAATTTATTACGAACGTACATTTAAATACGCGAGCCCGAATTTTCTTCTTACTAACTGGCCACAATAAAAATCCTGTATTTATATCCAATCACCGCTATCTAGAAGGTTCTGGGGAATCCTTTCGATTATAGCAGAAATAAATTTGGCTGGATTATCGCTCGACCGGTTTCTTGAAATTTCGAACGACCGTTTCAGGTATATTTCTACCAGGTGATCGAAGTGTCGCGTCGAATCTACAACATATTTAGTAAATAAACAACATGTTTCTTTACAGGTTTTTTTAATATGACTAATTTTTACGTAACAATATCCAACGGTAGTTAATTCCAATTGTAAAAATATTAACAGCTGCTTTACTGACAATTTTTTAACAAGTAAACTTATTCTTCTTCTTTCTCTTTATAAGCAAGGTGGATTGATACCCCTATGGAAGGAAATCACTTTATCTTTTGCGCAGTCGTCCAATACTTCTTCTAACGATTGGTGATTTACCTCTTGCTACTTTGACCATACAGGTCTCCGCCATTCTGGTTATGTAGCTATTCCATTCTTTATTTTTGTTTATTATTTATCTGTTTATACACCGTACGTTATATTTTCGTCTGTCTTCACTCCTAATTTTGTTCTTTCAGCGTATTTCCTGTAATTCTTTTCAGTTCTCTTATATCTGCCGTTTCCAGAAGTCTGTGCGTTGTGGATGTGTCGCGTCTTGTTTTTTATGCATATATCAATATTCCTCTTACATTCTGTCTATCTATACAGTCCCTGTTGTCCAATTTTGGACATAGCCCTCTTCTTCCTTCTTCCACGTCTTTCTTTTGTAGGCAGTTTGTATCCACTTCGGACCTGCTTCAGTCATCTGACCATCTCATTTGTGGCCTTCCTCCTTTTCGTTTGTAACTATCTGGTCTCCAGTGTATAATCATCCTAATTCATCTGTCGTCTTTCTGTCTTATAATATGTCCAGCGAACTTTCACTTAAGTTTTGCTATCTGCGTTGATACATCGGTCACTTTTGTTTTGTTGCGGATCTAAGTATTTCTTTTCTGGTCTGATATCCTGATGTTCAGCATGAAAAATCATTAAAAGAGCTGATTAAATAATGCTAAGCTAAGCAGAAAGATTAATTATTAAGAGGTAAGTATGGATCAAGTCCCTAATGAAATACGTGAGCAGATTCCTGAGCTTGCCATACAAGAAACTCAACTTAATAATACACCATAGAAGAACGACGAGCTACGCAATATTCTGATTAGTAAAATGGCACGTGTTGTACAAAAATTTAGTGAAACAAACCCACTTAGCACAACACCGCTACCAGAAATAAACTTTTCTAAGAAACAGAATGTTACAAATTATGAATACTATCCAATTACGTTGCAGAAGCGCATACGCTGCAATATTTGCACATGCTTATTTACAGTGCAGCAACAGCAACAGCTAATGTTTTAGGAATTGAGACCAGAAAAAGACGGGATACCAATGTCGGAAGAAAAGATAACAGCAATATTGGTTCAAATGACAGAATATATTTGATGAATATTAAGTAAAAAAGTCGTCACAAGAGCTGAAGAAATAATGCTGAGCACTGCAAGAAACTATCAATATGATCTAGAAAACGACACTACCAACAGTGCCTGGATACATGAAAACAAAAAGTCTCCATTTATTCAGGACGGCTAAGGAGGTATAGTATAATTTCACTACAGAAAGAAAGAAATTTAGGAGTTTTGGGGAAATCAACATTTCCCACCAACTGCGCTTAACACTAATGCTGGATAAATAAATTAAATTAATTTAGAGTTCATATGAAGAGTAAAACAGCTGCTCGGTTCGCATCTTAACAGTAAAAATTTGTTGTAAGACACTAAACACCTACTGCTTTTCCGCGTTTAGCTATTCATTTGGTAGTATTAAGTGGACTAAAATGCATATAGAAAGTCTTTAGAGAAAAGTACAAACACACCTCACAAAGGCATAAAAACACCATCCTCGAAGTGCAGTAGAAAGAGCGACATTACCATTACCGTGATATTTAGGAGGACGAGTACTTTACTCTTAAATAAAAAACGGAAGTAAAACCGGAAATAACTTTTTTTTGCATATTTTAGTTTGTAAAATGTAACGTTTAAGAAAAAGAACTCGGTTTGAGAACTCGCGGCCCCGTCCATATGCTCTGGAACACCGTGAAAGAAACCATAATTTTCAAAACTAAATCCGGAAGTAGGGAAGTAAATACTTCCGGTTTCATAATTCTGAATTCAATCAGTAAGTGTAAGAAAAAAGTAGACGCGATCATATTTTAAAAATACATTGAAAATTAGGACTGTATTTTGAAGAATGAAACCTGTAAATTTCCTATACTTTACTATAGGAAAAATTCATTTTATGGCGGCCATTTTTAAACCGGTTCGAATTTTTTAAATTTGAAACGTTAGGAGGAATCTACCCAACAATCTGTTTAATTATTAGAAAAAATTATGCTCTTATCTATCACCGTTTAGGAGGAGTATTGCGCGCAAGAAAAGGGCTTAGCCTTTTAGTATATAAGATTTTCAGAAGCAGTCTGGGACATCTACTCTACAATGCGCTATTTGCGCAGTAGATGACACAACACCTATCTAACTGAGTGAACATAAATGTGCATAAACCATCCAACTAAAAATAAAAAAAATAAGCATCTGAATGGGTAAACCTCTGTGCGGATGACATTCCAATGATGTCAATCAATACTATGTCGACAACACAGAGTTGAACTGTTGGTTGACAGGAAAGATATTTCCTGAAACAGAAAGTTCATAACTTGCCATTCAGAATCAACCAAAATTTACCTGAAATATATCGTCAAAGACCATCTGGTCCAAAACGACAAATGCCGATATGGACGTCAAGCCCAAGAACCCATCCAAGATCTAACCGGAGACTGCCAGGCATTTGCTGCATCTGAATATAAGGAACGGCATGGCTCAGCAGAGAAGATTCTTCGTCAAGAGATAGTTTTTAAATTGGGACTACTCCAAACAAACCATCTCCCATTATTACCAACATGTCCCTGAGAGTATGCTTGAAAATGACAACTACAAGCTACACTATGATCGCACTGTGCTCACAGACCAAACAATAGCACATAATGGACCATCTATCTATCCAATTAGCCTTCTTCGGTTCATCTTTGGACATAGGCCTCCCCAATCCCGTTCCATTCTTCTCTGTCTGTCTCTACAGTCATCCACCTAGAGCCCACGTGCTTCTTGATATCATCTGACCACCTCATTTGTGGCCTTCCTCTGCTTCGTTTATATTCCCACGGTCTCCAACTTATAAGAATTTTGTTCCATTGGTCTTCTTTTTGTCTTATATTGTGTCCGGCAAATCTCCATTTTAATTTTGCAACTTCTTGTCTAACATCCCTCACTTTTGTTTTTTCTCTTATTCACTCGTTTCTCTTTTTATCCATTAGTCTTATATGCAACAATTGTCTTTCCATTGCTCTTTTGGTTTTTATGATTTTGTCCATGTTTGCTTTTGTAAATGTCCACGTTTGAGAACCATAAGTAAGAACAGGGAGTACGCATTGATTGTATACTTTGGTCTTAAGATGCTGTGGATATCTTTTGTTTTTAAGAATGTAGATTAGTTTGCCAAATGCCGCCCATGCCAGTCTAACTCGTCTCTTTATCTCTGCTGTTTGGTTCTCTTTGTTAAGTTTTATAGTTTGTCCAAGATATATATAATCCTGAACTTGTTCTATTTCATCTTGTCCGATTCTCATTGTGATGTCTTCATCTGTATTTGTTATGGTTTTGGTCTTGCTGTAATTCATATTAAGGTCTATCTTTCCAGCTTCTACGTCCAGTTCTTTCATCATTTCAAATAATTCTTCCTTTTTATTAGTTATCAAAACGATATCATCAGCGTACCTTAGATGGTTCAAGCATTGCCAATAAATTTTTGTACCTTTTCTTCCCATTCTAATCTTTTAAAAGTATCTTCAAGAGCCTGATTGAAAAGTTTCGGTGATATTGTATTACCCTGTCTCACGCCTCTATTTATTTTGTTTCTTCATATACTTTAATTGTTGTTTTGGCTTCCTTATATATATTGGCTATTAGTTTCGTATATCTGTGGTCAATTCTGCTGTTAATCAAAGAACTTTTCACTGCGCAATGTTTGACTCTGTCGAAAGCCTTTTCGAAATCTATGAACGCCATATATAGAGAAATGTGGTATTCATTTGCTCGTTCTATAAGTATTTTCATACTTAGTTAATGGTCACTTGTGCTGAATCCCTTTCTATTGTGCTGAATTTTGTCGTCAATCTATTGGTTAAAATTTTTGTTAGGAGTTTATACATTACATTAAGGAGTTTTATAGGGCGGTAGTTTTTTATATCTGCTTTATCTGCTTTCTTGTGTAGGATAATGGTTACTGATTCCTTCCAGTTGTTTGGGATTCTTTTTTCTTTTAATATCTTATTAAAAAGGGTAGAGTATTAATTATCACTTTTCCACCATAGTTCAGCATCTCTGCAGTTATTCCATCTTTTCCAGGCGATTTGTTGTTTTTCATTTCTTTCAATGCCTTCTTTATTTCTGATTTGCTTATTTCTGGCTGTAGCTCTGAGTTGATATTTTTTATTTTAACCTTAAGTGGGTTTTTAATTTCTTCTGGTGGTTCCTTTTTTGTTTTATATAATTCTGAGTAGAAATGGTGGATTATATTTATGATGTCATCTTTAACGTTTGTTTCTACTCCATTTACATCTTTTATTTTGTTTATTTCAAAGTTACCTAATTTCGGCCTTAAGCATTTCATATTTTTGTTGTTCTGTATTACTTCTAGACCATATCTCGTACTTATTAATAAACTAACGAGGCAAACAACACTAATCGATGTGGCAATACCTAAAAACAATAATCTGGGTGTTAAATACAGCGAAATGGTCACAAGTAAGTACGGAGATCTGGAAATACAAATAAGAAGACAATGGAGAATGGAGAGTCCCCAGACGATAACTATTATTCTTTCTACTACTGGAGTCATTCCGAAGAACCTTTTAGAAATCATAAAAAGCTGGGTCTAAATGAACAGATATAAAAACTAACTAATAATTTTTTTAAATATAAGAACACTTGTAGCAGAAGACACACCCTGCGCAGGGTAGCTGTAAACTTATTTGAATATCTGCTTAGAAATGGAGATGTCTCATATATGTTACAACGCGCAGTGTATGGTTAAATACCGAAATATGTATTTTAAAATGGATAATAAAAATATTACATATTAAATTTATAAATTATAAAATAGTAATTTTTTAAAATACTGTTCAGCTAACAACTGCTCATAAATTACTCTCTTGAACTTAACACTAGACAAACTTCTAACATAGTAAACTGTTTATATTGGATACGAATATAAATTTCTAAAAAATTTCATATTTTTAGGTGAAGATACTCTTGTGCCTAAGATTAAGATTATGAATGTATATAACTACATTATCCAAATAAACGTATTTGACTATAACAGCAAGAATTTGTTTAATAATGTAAGGATTCTACACAATAAAGGTATGTATGTAGTTATTAGCATCAATGTAATTGTGTATAGTAGTGTTCTTTCCCACATGGGGTTGATAGTAGGAGCATAATCGGTGTTTTCTTGGACAGGTAGGAAAAAAAAAAGCGATCGCGAGGTTGCGAGTACACTCAAACATACGACTCACTCGTTTGCCAGCTGGAACACGTCTGATTTAAGGGCAGCGGTTGGTTAAAGTATTGTTTTCTACAAGTTGACGCGACGCGTGGGTGTAAAAATCAAAATAGCCAACACAATGAGGGATGCTAAATTTATTTGTATAAAGAAAAAGAGCAATATAAGCTAATGTAAAGTGAGTATACCATAGCAAAATATTAGTGTCTAAGAAAGCAGCAATACTTTGCTATAGGTTTGCCTGTAGTACTCCCATTGGAGTCATTTGGAGTTATTTGGGACTGATACAGAGTGTGCAACTAAGAACGCCTTTCTGCTCATTCCTTCTTCGTTTTTATTTGTATATTTATAAAATTCACCAATTTCAGAGACCTCTTCTTGGTCTTCTTTTTATATCTTCTGTATCGTATTCATTATCTTTCCGGCATGTCGAGACGATATGCTGTTAGACAGTGTTTCTCTGACAGTACTCTCTATGGCATTAATTAGGTAATACTAATCCCTCTGTTCCATTGATCCTAGAGATCCAATGGGGTTACTGTTAAAGTTACGCAACTTTATTTAAATTTTGTTGAAATATCAACAGACTTTTTGCTAGTTTTATTACCCCTCGTATAGTTAGCCAAGATTTCGCTTACAAAAACCTAGACACTATCTAACAATAAACGTTTTCTAATCTAATATTGCAAACAATCGACGGTTGATTAATACATTGTTGTGAAGCATAGAAAAATTATTTCCTTTCGTTGAACATGCAGATCGCTTCGGTAATTATACACCCATGAAAAAACAACGGTAGGCTAAAATATTTAAAACTTTAGTTCGTTTTTGTGTTTTACATTATCGTAGGATTAGAAATTATAAACTTTCTAGATAATAATATAGGGATACAGAGTGTTAGAATTTTATATGTACCTATAATTGAGATTTTTTATAGTATTTAAATATGTCAAACAAAATTAGTAAATTTGATAAATATTTTTAGACGAAATCAAAAGCCAAATCGCTGAAAATTCTTGTTCTTGTTTAGGATTACATGCAGAGCAGGAGACCATTGTTGGTGAAACCACTGATATTACTCTTTGGAATACGGATTTACAATGGCCTTCTCCTAAAACGGTATGGAGGAAACATAATGTATAATGCAGCTAAAGCAACACTAGAATATGATATTCAGAAGACTAAAAGTACTGCATAAAAAGGAGCATTTGCAAGAAAGAAAAGAGCAGAACGAAAACCGAATAGAAACATGGGAGAAAGATTTGTCACTTTTAAAGGCAAAGTGGTTTAAAGAAAGAATGTCAACTCCATTGAATGACTGTAGGATGAAATGTAAAGATAAGCTAGAAATAAGACTTGATAATGAACTAGCAAGTTCAGTAAAGGATTATATATTTAATGAATACTGATCTCTAGCGGATAAAAATAAAACAGTCAGATTTATTGCTGGATTAGTAGACACTACTGAACCTGCGTTATTTAGAAAAAGAACCACAAACCCAAAACAAGAAAAGTTTCGTTTAAAAACTCATCGTTTGTGTTTTAATTGTAAACAATGAACGAATCCGTGTATGCAGAGGTTGTTTCACGAAAATTCTAGGTGAGACTCAAATTTTTGTTACTTCAGCATTGGGCAAGAAATGTTTAACCCTGTATGGGATAACATGAGGGATAAAAGACGTCGTGTGGCTTTTGTTAACAAATATAGTACAGACGAAATAGAAAAATTTAAAAGTCATATTTTGTCTTTTCCGATTTACAAATCCCACTATACTGTAACGATGAGTCCAAGCCATCACCGTTAAAACCAGCGTGCGCGCGAACCAACCCATGAAGTAGGAGTGTATCGACAGTAGAAAGGGCAAATCTTTGCTATATAAACCGCATTATTTCCTCATAGAGGCAGAATCGTCAGGTGTTGACTGAAGGTTCTCTTCTCCCCTACCCCGGCTTGTGGACGTGTTGAGTTCACAAGTTGTTTCCGTTCCATACCGCCGTTATCCGGAGAGCGTGTTGAGCTCCCCACTACCCGTACTCCGAAGCAGTCGTGTTGAGACTGTCGAGGAGTGTCCTATTAACCCGAATCACTTGAGGGACGTGTTGAGTTTCTTTCTTTCCTTTGTACCTATCGTCCGCTGTTATTAAATCGACACATCGTTCACGTAAAATTCCGAAAACACACTTGATTGCCGATAACACTAATTTCATACGACAAGGTCAAACTTAATTTGAATAAATAGGCCAGGTACTGAGAAGACTAAACTAAATTGTAAATATGTACATAAGATTTTTGTCAATTTAATTTAAGGAAGACAATAAAGTTTTATTTTTATTTTGAACTCTGTCTCTGACTGTCCAAAAGCTACCCGGATAGTGACTCCTACGAGAGGACGTCACAATACACAAAGAGAAAGTACCAGGCGATATCTTTCACTCACCTAAATCTACGAATTATGTACGAACTTTATTGTGAACAAAATAAATCGGAAGAGAAACCAGTGTCAAGGCAGATTTTCAGAAAACAAATCTAAGTTTTAAAGATCCTAAGGCCGATCCGTCACAAATGTGATTTGTTAGATATGAAATTAAAGATTTCTACACCAGAAGAAATGAACAATATAGAACGTGAATTAGCTGACCACCACCAGAATGCTGACAATGCTTACTTTGAAAAAAGAAACGACAAAAATATGGCAAAAGACGATGAAACAATGCGATGCTATACATTTGTTTTACAAAAATATCTCCCTACGCCAATGCTGAATACATCTGTTGCATTTTACAAACGGCAGCTATGGACGTACAACTTAACCATGGATGAAACCAGTACAGGTAATGTACTGGTTACTGCCACAATGTTACATGTGGCATGGATCTGAATGTGATAGGGGAGGAAATCAAATAGAAACAAGAAATTACAAGAAACTGATTTCTCTTCCTCCATAAGTAAGTCAGATAATATTATATTCTGCCATTGTGGAGGACAAAATTAAAATTCTCATGTTGCTGCAATGTTTCTGGTTGGTTCTTATATAGATCATAAGTTCCTCAATAGTGGACACACTCACATGGAATGTGATGTCGATCACGGCCTCATTGGAAAGCAAAAAAAAGAAATTACAAATTCCTATTTCTCATCCATATGATTAGTACCGAGTTGTTTGTTCTATGAGAAAAAAGAAAAAATTCAGTGTGATAGAATTGACCTATTCAGATTTCTTAAATTTTGCCGACCTTCTTAAATCGGACCTCCAAATTAGGAAAAAAGACAATGAAGTCAATGTATTTAATTGGCACTCAGTCAGGTGGTTTCGATATACTCGCGAATGCGGAAATGTTTATTTTAAACAGAGTTTTAGACACGATGTTCCTTTCAAGTTTTTAAGTCTTATACGGAGGGGACATCCAAATGCTCAGCTAAATCCAACCAAATGTTATACCTCTACTTTACCCATTTCAAATTTTAAAAAATAAAAGAAAAAAGATATATTGGATCTCCTACCACTAATTTCTACTACATTTCATGATATTTATAGAAATTTCAAGGCAAATGACATGCCTGATAATTTTTCTGATGGAGATGATTCGGAAAATTATGACGAAAATACTAAATATGTGCTTTTTTATTTAATTTTTTAAATTACTTTAATGTTTTTCTATTTACCTGATATAGGTAAAAATAATATATGTTAATTTAATTTATAGGTCAATATAAGTCGTTAATTTTTTCTAAAGTAGCTTAAAAATTAATTTGCTTCAAAATTACATTTAGGTGATACGCTATAATTTTTTTTTAGAAGATATTTGGTTTTAAAATTTTTTTTTAAATAAAATTTTCTTCGAAAAACTTTACAATAATTTATTCTACAATTATGCCTCTATATCTCTGAGCCATCATTGTAGCATTTGTCAGAACCAATAAGTCGGTGGGGCCATCAAAACAAATAAAACCTCCCCAAAAGCTGTTGTAGGCACCCTATAATGGTCATTATACCTTTTTCCTCGTTTCCTCTAAACCAAAATACGACTATCGAAATTGTTTCTAATAAATTTGGACTCATCGATAACTAAACCGTTTCTCTCCATTCGTTGATCGTCCAGTTGAGGTGTTCTTCATCCAAGAGTCTCCTTAACCCGCGACGTTCCCTGGTTAGAACTGGATGAGGTGAACGTCTTCTTGCTCTTAATTCAGTTACATGCAATTTTTTTCTAATGGTTTGGTTTAAAATTATTCTTCCAGTGCCTTTACGTAACCCCCCAAACTTTTAAGTACGTTCAAATCAAATGAATTTTGTGGGCAGCATTAATTTACCACATTATTTTTAAAACTTTTTTGCCCCTTATCAATTTTTCGAAAAACTAGTTTCTTCCTAGTTGGCCATAAAATTACAATTAGTTTTTGCGGATACAATAATTACAAACAGTTCCATCAATAATAGTCAATAATTTGAAGCTATCAGTTATTGTGTGAATAAGGTTAATATTAAAAAGGTAAAAAAGAAATAATAATACTTACAATCAATTTAATTTTACTACCTCAGACGACCGGTTTCACTTTCTAAAATTTGCCATTCATCATCAGGTCGCTGGTAAAAAGTAAATCAAATGCTGAAATTATAAAAAGCCCATATTAGGGTGCTGTCTTATAAGGATATATCTATAAAAAAGATATAGATCAAAAAAAGTTTTAGTAATTATGCCAATATTACATGTCTGTGTCAATTAATATGCATAAATTGCGTTTGCAGATATAGTAACAACCCACAACTTGATAAGGTAAAAAGTCTGTTGAATTGTGATACATTAAAAATAAATAAAATACTACTTACATTCCGGTACAAGAATTACTATATAGTAGTTGGTGATTCATAGTTCAAACTTTCCTTTATTACTAATAATAAGAGATCTTCGGTCAAAGTTGTAACTGTCTAACAACTTAGGAGGTAGTTTGTTGAGGGATGGGTGTTAACAGATGATGTAGGAGTAGGGTATATGTTATTGTTTGTTGAAAGGAAATGTGATGTTTTATATTATTTAAAATATAGTTATTTATATTTATTGATAAGATATATTTTGAAATGTGTGTTAATTTATTGAAATTTTTTTATAAAGAAAGAGGACAGTTATATGACGATGAATGAAAGTACTTGTAATGTTTTGTGGGTGTGCAATTTCTTTGACTTGTAATTATAAACTGTTGATTGAAAAGCATTTAATTTCTGTTAGGAAAAGAATTGTGATGTCAAATGTTAAAAAATAATAAATTAAAAACACACTTATGGACAAACAGGACACAATTAACAGGACAAAACAAACTAAAACTTTAAAATAGGGATTTATAGGCACTACATTACTTGCTAGGAGAAGAATTGGACTTTTTTGTTGTCTACTAGCATTTTTAAGAGGTAAATTTGACAAGGTAATGTAGGTTAAAGTGTGACAGCTCTTCTTCTATTTCTAAAGTTAACCAAGTTTTTGAAGCTAACAGACCTTAGTAGTTGAACAATTAAAAGAAATTGGAAATGTAAGCCAATGTGTATAATAATATTGGCACACTTTAAACAATCACTGAATTAAATTTAACTTTACAATTAAAATTTTTTTTCTAAGTATGACAGTCAAATTAATTGAAATAATTTTAATATAACAAATTTTGAAAATTTTTAAAGAACCAGAATTACAAAATAAATTTTAAAATGATCATTTGGTAATCGCTAATAATCTAAATGTGTAATAAAAATACAAATTTTTTGATTTTTTTTTTTTTTTGAAAACAATTATTGTCGATGTGGACGAGCACTCTGCAATGGTATAATTGAAACTTATTCATGTTAGTTTTATTATATTAATGTGTAAACCAGAGAAGTAGAAGTAGACTAAAACTTTTTTTGATCTATAACTTTTTTATCTATATCCTTATAAGACAGCACCCTAATATGGGCTTTTTCTAAATTCAGCATTTAATTTACTTTGTACCACTGACCTGATGATGCTTTGCAAATTTTAGAAAGCGAAACCGGTCTTTTAAGGTAGTAAAATTAAATTGATTGTGAGTAAGTCTAATTATTTCTTTTTTTACCTTTTTAAAATGGACTCACATAAGCAACACATTCATGATTTTAAAATTAATATTATAAATTTTGAGATTACAATGGCCTGAACATTTCAGGAAATGGCAGATGTGCATTTAACTTTGGGTAAAGAAAATAGTGCAGCAGCCACAAGACGTTATGCAGTAGAATACTGCAATCGAAATACACCCGATAGACGACTATTTCTGACCATTTATCGTCGTTTACCGGAAACAAGTACATTCCAACCGCAAGTTGCTAGCAATAGTGGTCGTCCAATAATGGATACAACTGATGAAGACATTTAAAAATTATTAAAGAAGTCCCTGAAACAAGTGCAAGGGTAATAGCTGCTCAACTAAATGTTTCTCGCGTAAGGGTTTGGATGCGTTTGAAGGATCAGTTGCTTAAACCCTATTACTTAACAACGGTTCAAGAGTTATTGGTTGAAGATTATCCTAAAAGAATTGGATTTTGCGATTGGTTGTTAATGGAAAACACTCGAAATATTAATTTTATTAGAAATATTTTGTTTACCGATGACGCTACCTTCAGTAGAAATGGAATAACAAACCATCATAACGAGCACATTTGGGCCGACGAAAATCCTCACGCCAAAACAAAAACGACTCATCACCAAAGGACTTTCAAAGTTAATGTTTGGGCAGGAATTGTGAATAACAATCTAATAGGCCTAGTATTTCTCCCCAACAATTTAAATGGTGATAATTATTTGCAGTTATTGGCAAACGATTTACAAGAGTATTTGGAAGAAGTGAATATTGCAATAAGGCAAAATATATGTGGTTTCTACAAGAAGGTGCTCCACCGCATTAAAGTAATGAAGTCCGAGAATACGTTTGCAGGCAGTATCCTGGTCGAAGGATTGGAAGGAGTCGTGACGCACCTATTTCTTGGCTACCCATAAGTCCAGGTCTTAATCCCATGGACTTTTGCTTTTGGGGGTTTATGAAAGAGAAAGTGTATTCTCTAACAATAGAGGACGAACAACGATTGAGGGTAAGAATAATTGAAGCTGCAAATCAATTTCGTCAGAAGAATATGATTTTTTAGCGGCATTAAAACGATACCCAATGTGTATTGAAGAAAATGGGGGTCATTTTGAACATTTATTGTAATATCATATTTATAGAGGTTATATACATTTCTTTGTACTTGTTAATTTATTTAGTTGCACGTAATTTTTTAAAGGTTAATGAAAAAAGCCGTAACTCAATGAAAACTGTTTTTTGAAAAAAGTCATAAGCGGCAAAATTTTTTATAAAATATTTGGCAAAATGAAGCCACAAAATTCATTTGATTTGAACGTACTCAAAAGTTTGGGTGGGTTTAGAGCTGCACAACCCCCTTAAAATTTTTCTGTGCGATTAGATTTTGTTGATTCTTTTTTATGAAAAATTTGTTCAGAAAAAGAAAGTTACATGTTCATTTTTGTTACAAAATGTCAAGTAGTTTAGGAGATAACGCAAAATTTTTTTTTATTTTGTAACTTCAAAGGGCTCTAACTTTTTTGTGTACACTTTTGTACTAAGGTAAGTTGGATTTAATTTATACTAATAGTAATTTATGAAATACCGTTTCGAAACACCCTGTATATTTTATATATACCTAAAGCATAATGATAGGTCAAAGGTTCGGACCTTGTCTATTTATTTTGACGTTTACTTTCTAATATTTTCGGTTGATCGTTTCAAAAAGAATTATAAACAAATTACATATCATTATTGGGTAAATTTTTCACTACATGGCAACACCGCCGACGTTGAACGACGACGCCGATCGGTGCTTCTCGCTTTGTATCGCCCGCCTTTACCATCGTCATTGGACATCTCTATATCGGAATAAAAACAAATGAAGATTTACTATCTATCCTACTTCACAAAATAAAATATTGTCACCTTGGAGAGAGGATTTAGAAAATAATGTTTGTTGAATTAATGATGACGGTAAACGAATTTCCATTCATTTATATATTTTCCTTTCCATATGGCGTCGGAATGAGAATAGATTTTGTGCGTTAAATAATTAAAATTGAGGAAAAGGGGAGCGAAATATTGTTAATACTGTTTTATTGACAGCGTGAAAACCACGCTAGATTAGTTTTTTATTGCGTAAGTAGAACAAATATTTGGGGGATTTTGAGCTTAGTTGTTGTTTAAATAATTCTTGTTGGAATGACTTATATACATCATTGTAGTTGGTTTAATTTTTTTGAGAGTTGTTAGGACTGTTTCCAAGGAAGATGTTCATCAATTAGGTAGGAGTAGGTATATAACTACTCTAAAACAAGAGGCGAAGCGAAGTGCCCGGTGAGGTGAAATATTAATCTAAGGACTAGGGAGGAGTTATATGAATGCACACGGGACGGGACAGCGAATAAACTGCACTTTTATTATTATCGGAATGGTGTGGTAATTAAAAGTAAAAGTGCATTATGTTTGCAAAAATATTTATAGAAATTGTTTTTATTTAACTTTACGTGTCTCGACAGCGTAGGTCACTGATACAGGTTCAATTTTATTACATTACATTACATGAATATACAGTAACATAACAATCAATAAAGAAATACATTAAACACATTAAATATTGGTACAATTATTAATTATCAAATTCTAAACTACGTTTCTTCTTCTAAATTTTCTGGTAAAGCTTGGTTTCATGGAACAAATTATGTAGTAAGGTTTTGGAATTGATCTGGTAAATAAAGAATATTTTGTAGGTTTCGACTCAGTAGATTATTTTTTCTTTCGTTGTTAAAGTGGTGACAGTCTACGAGAATATGTTTCACAGATAGAATATTACCATAGTGTGTACATGTAGTCTTGGGATAGACTAGGCGGGATCTGTAGAAATTCAAACCATAATGGACATTTTCCATAGGAAGCTATTTTTTCCTGGAATCTCTTCAGGGTGTGCCCAATATCGATAATCACGATATGCGCCAGTTGCAAACCCTGTGCTAAATTTTTTATTTAACAAAATTTGAAAACAATTGAAAATTTCTCATTTTTTTGCTCCTATTTTCGTTTATAATTTGGAAAATATTGATCCTAGAGAAAAAAAATATAAGAAGTTAAAAGTTTCGTTATTCAATTTTACACAATATATCGTTAGCTAAAAATTAAAAATTTAATTAAATTAATTTAAAATAGCAATAATTGGAAAAGAAAGTACAAAACAATGAAGTTAATCCTTTAAATGTTTTCAACTTTCTAAACTTGACTTACAAGCTCCATATTCCGCATAGAAAAACTTTTTATTACATTTAAAACGAGTGCTAAATTTTGTTAAGATCGGTCGAATAGGTTTTGCATAATAAATTTGCAATCCAGCGTAGTGGAAAAAAATCGCAAATTTTCAAATTTATAGTAGGCCCTAAATAAGGCCCTCAGATAGTTGCAAATTTTTTTACATATAAAGGAAGGCTTAAACTTTCAAACGCTTTTTCTAAAATTCAAATCGGTTTACTAGGAGAGCGTAGAATTTTTTTTTTAAGTTTTAAACTTAAAAAAAAATTCTAACTGAAAAATTCTTACTGAAGAGGACAGGGATTGATGGAAGAGACTTAAAAATTATAGCTAATCTGTATTGGAATCAATCAGCGGTACTCCGAATAGATGGAGAATATACAGAACATTTCAAAATCTTAAGAGGAGTGAGACAGGGGTGCATAATTTCACCACTGATATTCAATCTGTACTCATGGAGCACATTTTTGAAGAGGCCCTAACAGATATTGATGAAGGCATCTCAATAAATGGAGTCAAGCTTAATAACCTGCGTTATGCAGATGATACAATAGTGTTTTCCAATACCATAGAAGGGCTGCAAAACTTCAACTGCCTGCAAGGGCTATGAACAAAATGACAGAAACAAGTAGAACTTATGGACTGGATATAAACACCAGCAAAACCAAGCTAATGATCATCAGCAAGCAAAACACAACTGGAGCAAATCTGTATGTGAACCAAATGAGAATTAAACGTGTCTCACAATACAATTACTTGGGAACTATAATCAATGAGTCGTGGGACAATACCCAAGAGATTAAATGTCGCATCGGAAAGGCCAAAAGTGCATTCTTAGCTATGAGCTCTGTGTTGAAAAGCCATGACCTCACCCTGAAAACAAAAATAAGGCTCCTTGCTTCATATAATGTTACGTGTACTCAGTGCTTCTGTATGGAGTAGAAACGTGGACATTGAAAGCGACAACTCTATCAAAACTTCAGGCGTTTGAATTATGATTATACAGAAGAATCCTGAAGATACCATGGACATACAAAGTCACCAATGAAGAAGTACTGCGGAGGATGAACACAACCGCGGATTTGGCCAACATTGTGAAGAGCCGTAAGCTGGAGAACTTGGGACATATAATGAGAAATCAAGGCAGATACGAGGTACTCCAATGCATTTTGCAGGGTAAAATTGAAGGAAAAAGAACCCCAGGACGAAGAAGAATATCCTGGCTTGCTAACCTGAGAGCATGGTATAGAAAGACTTCGACACAGCTATTTCGTATAGCAACCAACAAAATCATCATAGCCAGAATGAACGCCAACGTTCGAAACGGCAGGCACCCTAAGAGGAAGAAGAAGTTTTAAACATTTTTTAAGCTTATAAACAAACTGAATAACTTTACGAGCTTCAAACATATCAATTTCATAATTTATACACTTAAAGAACATTAAAAGACGCTTGTTTAAAAACAAAGATACATCCGCCTTACTGGTTGCCGAGATATTGAAGGTCAAAGTTGGCATACATTTGCCGTGTAACCATAAGTGATAGAGGGCTTGTTTTTAAACAAATACCCTCGTTTTGTCAAGTACTTTTTATATGAAAAGTTTTACGTAATGCGCTTGATGGCAACATCCATAAAAAAGACAAATAAAAAACCGTTTTCGCTGATTTTTCGCTATAATTTTTTAATAAATAATTTAAATTGTTAAAACAAAGGCAAACGAAAATCAAAATTTTTCGTGCGCCTTTGTTTTAACAATTGAAATTATTTATTAACAATTTATTAATACATATTGGTTTACTAAAAGTAACAATTTACTTCACTGTATAAATTGGAAGCTCAAAAAAATGCAGGAAGAAAAAATTCAATTACTTGTTTAACATACAATTTTTTATTGCAAATTTTCCAATTTGCAATTAAAAATGGTATTTGAAAAAATGATATATGAAATCCTTGTCGTCCGAGACATCGATTCAAAAAAAAAAGAGCAAAATTGGTTAACAAGAAGTCGAGATAATGCAATTTTTAGCGCGCGCTATTATTTTGAACTCGCCGATTCACATTTCGAGTGAATGTCCATCGCGACCACCTCTCATGCACTCCGAGTGACATTTTACGCGAAAACGGTTTTTTATTTCTCTTTTTTTTTGGATGTTGAAATGAAGCGCATTACGTAAAACTTTTCATATAAAAAGTACTTGACAAGACGAGGGTATTTGTTTTAAAACGAGCCCTCTATCACTTATGGTTACACGGCAAATGTATGCCAACTTTGACCTTCAATATCTCGGCAACCAGTAAGCCGAATGTATCTTTTTTTTAAAGAAGCGTCTTTTAATGTTCTTTAGGTGTATAAATTTTGAAATTGATATGTTTTAAAGCTCGTAAAATTATTCAATTTGTTTATAAGCTTAAAAAATGTTTAAAACTTAAAAAAAAATGTCTAGGCTCTCCTAGTAAACCGGTTTGAATTTTAGAAAAAGCGTTTAATAGTTTGAGCCTTCCTTTATATGCAAAAAAAATTTGGAATTATATGAGGGCCTTATTTAGGGCCTACTATAAATTTGAAAATTTGCGATTTTTTTCCAGTAGGCTAGATTGCAAAATTATTATGCAAAACCTATCCGACCGATCTTAACAAAATTTATTACACGTTTTAAATATATTAAAAAGTTTTTCTAGGCGGAATATGGAGCTTGTAAGTCCAGTTTAGAAAGTCAAAAACATTTAAAGGATTAACTTCATTTTTTTGTACTTTTTTTCCATTTATTGCCATTTTTTTAAGAATAAACATTAAATTTTCAACTTTTAACTAACGAAATATTGTGTAAAATTGAATAATGAAACTTGTAACTTCTTATAATTTTTCTCTAGGATCAATATTTTCCGAATTATAAACGAAAATAGGAGCAAAAAATTTTCAATTGTTTTCAGATTTTGTTAAATAAAAAAATTAGCACAGGGTTTGCGACTGACGCATATCGTGATTACCGATATTGGGCACATCCTGAAGGGATTTCAGCAAAAAAATAGCTTCCTATGGAAAATGTCCAATCCAAAACAGATTCCGGCTAGACTAGGAAGTCATTAAATGTTTATGAGTTAGTCTTGTATGTCCGATTCTAAGTCGGCGAATTAAGATTTTGTTTTTTCGTGTCATGGAAGGAAACTCAAGCTTTTTAACGCTGGGATGGATGTCACGAAGCTTGGAAGGGATTTTATTCCAGTGATCTTGCCAAGACATTTGAATGATATTTTTAAAATACGACTGTAAATATGTATGTAGTTAATATGTTTTCAGTCTCCATATTAAAAGACGAAGCTTGTTTTGCAAAGAGGTCGGCTAGTTCGTTACCAGGGATTCCTACATGAGACGGAATCCAGATCATGGTTATGGATACTCCCATTGAGATTAAACTATAGAAAGAGTTTAAGATAGCTTAAACCAGAGGATTTACCGTGTACATACTTTTGAGAGAATAGATAGACGCTAAAGAGTCTTACATATTGCTACTTTTTTATATTCTGCAGACAGTAAATTTGTATCTTGGAGAATAGATAATAATTCAGCAGTATGTATACAGCAGAAGAGCGGGAGATTACAAGATATGATTAAATCTGTTTGAAGTTACAGCACATCCAGCAGCTATAGGACTCTTAGAAGCATCTGTGTATATAAAAGTGATTTACGAACCAAATCTGAACACAGGTTTACATTGGGAAAAAAAGTGTACCAGTTTTATATGACGGAAACTGTACAAATTTTAGTAGTACACAATGGGACAGACTCATTGTGTACTATCACCCGGTGTCTCATTATGTGAAAAGTAACATTGTTGTAAACAAATGCAAATAATCATATTTAATTTTTAGGTTTAAGAAACGAGTATTTAAGGTTAGACTAACTGTGATATTTCACACATACACTTGCAGAATGGTACAAATCAACAACTAGTTCTAATAATAAGCCAATAAAACTATATGAAAAGTAACTTCTTACCTTAATTGAACAGTTTATCACTGTAAATTTTACTAGGTCACGAATGAAATGTTGGTATTTTGACTGACGCTGTAAAATGACATTTCTGAGATAATGTTGGTTGCAGAATTGAAACTTGGAGGTAAATTAAAAAAATAGAATGTCTTATTGTGTACCATGTCGAGGACAGGAAGTCGGGAATGCAATACTTTCTTTCTTTATTTCTCCCCTTCCTTTTACCCTATCAGGGTGTCGGATTTGGGCTAGCTATTTTAATTTCCAGGGTATGCAATACGAACAATGGATTTTATAGGGGAATGCAATACGAACTCTAAAAAATGGGAAGTCATGCGGACCACAAGGTATACCAAATGAATTATTAAAACCTAGCCCACAAGTATTACGGGAATTACTGGCGTATGTCTTCACCTTATTCTATAATGGACACGACTTACCACCGGAGTGGACAAAAGCACATATTAACAGCATATACAAAAGAGGAGATAGAAAGAATTGTTCAAACTATAGGGGGCTAAGTGTCATAAATTCACTCTCAAGCCTGTATGGAAAAATAATAAAAAATAAAATTGAAAAAGAGATGACAGATGTAGAAGAACAGAATGGCTTTCGTGCAGGCAGATCTTGCATGGACAGTATATTCTCTCTAAAGCAAGTTATCGAGAAAAGATTAGTTCACAACCTTTCAACTCATATAGTCTTTATAGATCTGACAAAGGCATACGATAGTGTACCACTTTCAATGCTTTGGGTAGCAATGGAAAAACAAGGAATAAGCAAAAAAAATATACAAGCAGTACAACAGCTCTACAAAAATATGACGGCAAACATTAAAACTGGAAATAGATTAACTAGAGAAATTCCTATTAGTAAGGGCCTAAAGCAAGGCTGCTGCATAGCACCTACACTCTTCAAAATATATCTAAATGAGGCACTCTCACTGTGGAGAAGAAAGTGCTGCAATATGGGCATCCCAATCGAAGATGGTAGATTGTACACGATACACTTCGCTGACGACCAAGCCATTCTAGCTGAAGACGAGAGTGATATAAGCTACATGCTTAGAAAACTGGTGTAGTACACCAAATTGGGCCTCACAATTAAAATACAAAAAACTGAGTACTTAGTTGTAGGAGAAAAACCAGAAAGCCTACAAATCGAAATGGGGACTATAAAACCAACAGACAATTTTAAGTACTTGGGAGTCCAAATAACATCAAAAGCAGGAAGTAGCGAAGAAATACATTCCAGGATTGGCCAAGCAAGATCAGCCACCAGACAGCTACATGGACTATTATGGAATAAAAAAATAACAAAAGAAAATAAAAGAAGAATTTATAAAACAATAATAGAAAGTATTGGACTGTATGGCGCCGAACTCTGGGAAATAAACCAAAGAAACAAATCAAAAATAAGGCCATGGAAATGAACTACTGGAGACGATGTTGCCAGCTCACTAGACTTGATAGGGTGAGAAACGAAGATATTCGGAGAGAAATGGAAATCGATCTAGACATAATAGACACAATCAAAGCCAAAAGACTTAACTGGTATGGACACCTTCAGAGAATGCCAGAAAACAGATGGCCAAAAAAAATAGAAGAATGGACTCAGCCAACTAGAAGAAAACGAGGTAGACAAAGACAATCCTGGAGAGACGATGTCGACGATGCAATGACCGGCAGAGATCTAACAACTGAAGATTGCTTCGACAGAAAACGCTTGAAATTAGGATGCGAGAAGCGGCGCCAGCTGTAGAAGACTCGCTTGTTATATATATTGTGTACCATGTCTCATTGTGTACTACTCTTCCCTACGTATACACTATAATACGTATTATATAGATTTTTCTAGTTCGGAAAACGACCCTTCCTTGTTCCATATCACGATTGCATCGACTTGATGGTTTCTTTCTACCATTAGCCTCTATGTGTCTCAAAAGAGATGTAAAAATTGTAGAAAAAAAAGTCCGTGAAGAACAAAATATGGCGCTCTAAAAAACATAATAGATTAGATAGAAAAATATGTAGGAAATTTAGTATCAATTGCTCCATAAAAAATGTCGGGAAACACAAAAAAATCAAGCAACTATTATTAACAGCAAACATCTCTTATACAAAAATCAGGTTAATTCATAAAATTATTAATTCTCATCATTTCCCTGTATACGAAATAAATCGAATATAAACTGAGTAAATATTATTGCCATAGCTAAAAATAAAATTTGCTTTAAGTGCAGAAAATAAACTCTCTGGGCACAGTTGTCAAAGCAATAACTGTTTTCTTAATTAAAATATAAAAACACTTTCTCATATTTATTTATTTTGGAAGTTTAAAACCACTTGTTTGGGTAGCCAAATAAAGTTGAGCCAAATAATACCAAGAGAATGGACGGGAACTGTTCTAATGATTATTAAACACAAGAAACTTCGACAATTATTGGACTATTTACTACTATACTTTTAATATTTAAATAATACTTAAAAAGGTGCAGGAACCAGTACAAACATGACGCATCAGAAAAATCTTTGAAAAATAATGTAATAATGTCTAATAAGCAAATATTATCCATCTATGTACATAACCTTCCACTTGTTGCTCTAAATACGTTGTTTTATGTAATTTATCCATCTATGTTAATCAATTTCTCTTTGTTATTTATAATTCTGTTCTACTATAGATTCTAGGAAGGCAGCGGAAAAGCAACTAGAGCGTAACTTTCCCAAGAAACAATCATGGAAATGGCTGATCAATACAACAGAGTACAGGCGCTCCCGGATAGGTTCACAACACTATAAAAGAAATAAAGTGCCTAAAAGTTTCCTTGGAATAAGTGAAATAAGGTGGCCATGATTTGGCAAAGTAACTATAGACTATCTCATTGTATACTAGTAAGGAGAAGACAGTTCAAAATAGACAAATGGTGTCGCAATATTTTATTTTATTGAGTTTATTGTGTCTCAACTACAAGGTTATTGACACTGGGTCAATTTTGGTTCTATAAGTTTTACATAATAATATAATTATAGTTTACAATAAATTAATTTTACATTACATTAAAATAAAGTAAAAGACAAAGTAAAAACAGAAAAAAAAAACATTAAATTTTGTAATACAAATACGTTTCTCGAAGGAAATCTAGTACATTCGGAATAAGATCCAATTGGCTGAGGATCACATTTGTAAGACCATGTATAGAGTATTTTTTTGTGCTTGCTCGTACTCTACACACTGTGTAAAGATATGTTGAAGGTTAATGATTCACTACACTTTTCACAGACAGATAATTTCTCCGAAGCCATCAGGTGTCCATGTGTCAGCCGTGTGTGACCAACTCTTAGCCTGCGAATGATTACTTTGTCTCTTCTACTTAAGTTAGACAGCTGAAAGGTTTCGGTGGTAGGTTGTATTTTGTCTAGTTTCGAGGTTGAACTTTTCCATTAATTTTGCCAGGACTTTTTGATTTGTGATCTGAAAAGTAGTTTTAGATCTGATGCTAGTTGAACGGATTTGATGTCTGATTTGGTTGTAATGGCTTTCTTCGCAGCAGTATCAGCAGTTTCATTACCTAATCCCGACATGTGAAGGAATCCAGGTTAATGTTAGGTCTGTTCCAGAAGAAGTGAGACAGTTTGTTGTTTCATGTATGGCATGAACTCATGGAATGTATCGGAATATATATTTTTTAATAGAGTCGATGGATGACGTCGAATCTGTACATATTGCAGTGTTCTTGGCTTTAGTTTAATTGCATAGACATTTTAATGCTTGCAGGATGGCGTACAGCTCTCCCGTATGGATTAGGTGGATGGTGGAAGGCAGAACTTCTGAATGATACTATTTGCAGTTGTTATAGAATATCCGACTCCTGTCTCAGTTTTGGATGCATCTGTGTATAGAATCTCGTCACATGAGTTTGTCTTGTACAGCTCCAGGAAAGTTTGCCTCAGAATTTGGCTGTTGGTTTTATTTTTGTGAAAATTGTTAAGCAAAAGGTTAGTTTTTGGAATGCTATTATTACAAGGAGGAGTTGATAGAATATGGGTATCTGTTATTGAAAAATTAACAGGTCGTGAAAGGGGAAGTAAAATTTGAGGCAGTGTCTGATATTTATTCTTGGGTTCACAGTTGTAGGGTTGTAAGCTGGATCTGAAAGCTCCGAGGCATATTCGTAATGCAATATTCTGGATAGTATCAAGAGTCTTTAAATAAATCTTTGAGGCTGACATATATACAAAGCACCCATAATCTAGTCCAGAACGAATGAGAGATCTGTATACCTTAATTAGGATGTCTTCATCAGCTCCCCAGTGATGGTTTGCTAGAGATTTTAATAAATTTAATCTAGCTAAGCAATGAGATTTCACGTTTGTAATATGTCGTTTCCATGTTAGTCGACTATCAAAAATTAACCACAGTATTTTGTGTTAATTTGAGGTAAGAATACGCTACGTGTTCTTCGACTGAATTTGAGTACTTTTGAATTTTCAGCAGAGAAATTAATACCAAAATTTATAGACCAAGAAGTTATTTCATTACTGCTTTTTGGATTAAGTTTGTAGTTGTTAACCTATCTTTACCTCGGCAATATAGAATCAGGTCATCAGCATTTAAGTTGTATTTTACTGGATTGCAAATATCATTGAGTTATTATAAATAAAGTGGAACTTAGAACTGATCTTGTTCTGAAGCTATTTTCTTGTGGCATTTTAAATTAGTTGTTACGTAACTGGGAATAAGCCACAATTAAAGATAAAAATACGTTTATTAACGTTTCAATTTCCACTTCGGAAATCGTTCTCAAAATACAAACAGTAAATTAAACAAATTTTGTTTTTTGTTACATAGTGAAAAATTCTTCTGATAAATTAATTTTTATCTGACTCATTTATATTGACAATTCAGACATACATTATGCATTTTAAAGTAGACGACTTTAAAATGATATTGCCAATATTGTTGAGTTGCGCTCCTGGGACGACTTTACTTGTAAGATAGTTCATTCGATTACATGAAATCAACTTTAACATGAGAATATCCGTCAGAAAAAATCATAGCATGTAATTCGTCTTTAAAAAGACAAACACATGACATGATGACAGTAAAATTCTCCTGTTAGTGATTCCATAGTACATTATGAGGGAAAAACCAGGAAAAAAACCTTATAATACTATCCCGACATATTTGTTCGTGCAGTTAATAATTAATTAATTCAATAAACACAAAAATTCTGATTTTATATGTTTCGCTATTTAAAAGACATAAATGATGTATCCTCTATATGTTACTGACTTACTAATACTGGTATTTTCTTATTAATAACTTCCTCTTTCAATATTGGTAACCAGATCCTACTACATTCTGCCGAGGAATTTGCGACACAATTGGCCTCATTTAGCATAATTAAAGCCGCTTCTCTGATTTTTCTTCTTTTAGCATCCGTCTCTTTTAGGACTACATTTAAATTATTCCATTGAACCCTATGTTCATTATCCCATGCGTGTTTACATGGATAATAGATCTAGAATATGTAAATGTACAGGCAACAATAAAAATGTAAATGTACAGGCATATGCATCCATACTAGAATATGAACAAGAAGAAATTGAAAAATTCTATCTTAATTGAGAAAAACTATTAGCATTCACAAATAAATGCGAGCTTAATATTGTCATGGAAGATTTTAATACAAAGATTGGCAAAGGAGAACAAAAAGATATCATAGGAAAATATTGTCTGGGAATACAAAATAAAAGAAGAGATATGTTGGCATCTTTTTATTTATAAAAGCAACTAGTAGTTCTTCTTCTTTAAGTGCCGGCCCCCAATTGGAGGTTGGATATCATCATCACTATCTTTACTCTATCTATTGCTGCTCTGAAGATTTCTATAGAACTGCATTTAAACGAGTCCTTTAAATTCTTCAACTATGACACTCAACTTCTTCCTATACTCCCTCCTCCTCTTATCTTTCGCTATATTATCAGCCTTAGCAGTTTATATCGCTGTCCCCTCATTACGTGTCCCAGATATTGTAACTTTCTTATTTTTATTGTGTTTATTATTTCGAATTATTTGCCCATTTCTCGCAATACTTCCATGTTAGTTTTCTTCTGTGTCCATGCTATTCTAAGCATCCTCATGTAACACCACATTTCAAAGGACTATAGCTTATGTATGTGTTCTTGTTTTAAAGTCCAGCTTTCAAGTCCATATTGCGGTATCGAAAACACGTAGCATCTCAGTACTATTACTCTCAGTTTACAATCTAAAACTAGTAGTAACTAGTAGTAGAAATGATTTCTCTCTCCTGTTGCCTACAAGAATGTAGCGTCGAATAATTTTTAAATAATTATAAGCTGTTTAGTGTGTTATGTACAATTTATGTTTAATTTCATGTTTATTAAATTCTGCGCTTATTGGATAGCCCAAATTTGACGAAATGTCCCTGATGATGCTTTAGAAAGCGAAAGTATTTGGGCAAGATTTGATTAATAAAATTGTGCTCGATATCTGCCTTTAATTTTTCAAAGTTCTATACAGAATATTTGGAAACAACATCGAAGCAATGAAGGCACTTCGGATCAATTGGCTTTTTGACGACGACGCATTGTAGTTTTACTTCTTTAACCTTATACAAAAGTGACTTCATCCTCTCGTGGACGCCAAAGTCGAAGAGGAAATGCCGATTCTTGCTTCGATGGTATGCATCATTATATGATTGATCAAGAAAAAACAAACGAAATATCGCTGCTGCCATAAAAACCAACTTCTTCTTCTTCTCGTGCCACTCCTAGCGGAGATTGGAAATCATCATGGCCACTGCGACTTTGTTAGCAGCGCGCCTAAAAAGTTCAATCGAACTACACCCGAACCATTCATGTAGATTACGAAGCCACGATATTTTTCTCTTCCCACACTTCTTTTGCCCTTAATTTTGCCCTGCATGATGTTTCTTAAAAGTTCGTACTTTTCACCTCTCACAATGTGCCCCAAGTATTCCATCTTTCTAGTTTTTATCTCATTTAGAATTTCGCATCTTTTGTCTAAAGTTTGGAGTACTTGCGTGTTAGTGACGCGGTACATCCATGATATTCTGAGAATGCGCCTATAGCACCACATCTCGAAAGCTTCGATGTTTTTTATGGTCAACTGTTTTAGTGTCCAAGCCTCAACTCCATATAACAGGGTAGAAAAGACATAACACCGCAGCGTTCGTTTTAGTAATTTTATATTGATATCACGATTGCAAAAGAGTATGCGCATTCTATTAAAGACTGATCTAGCTATTTCTATTCTACATCTAATCTCTTTTGTTTGATCAGTATCGTCTGTGATTCAAGCACCTAGATATTTATAACAGGGCACACGCTCAATCGTTGTATTGTGTATTACAAGATTAGCTCTGATGTTCTTTGATTTCGTGATTACCATAAATTTAGTTTTTTTCAAATTAATTTTCAAGCCGTAACTGTTACAGTATATATTGAGACTTTGAACGAGATGTTGTAGTTCTACTAGCGTTCCCGTTAGGAGAACTGTATCGTCAGCATACCTTATATTGTTGATCGTCTCACCATTTATTATCAGACCAAGATCTTCTTCCTCGAGTGCTTGTTCACAGATAGCTTCACTATACAGATTAAATAAAAGTGGCGATAAGATACATCCCTGCCGGACTCCTAGACGGATTTGAATTTCTTCTGTTAGTCTGCCCTCAACCTTGACATTTGCTGTTTGATTCTCATATAGATTGCATATAATTCGAATATCTCGGATGTCTATATTTTTCTTTATTAGAACTTGTCTTAGTGATTCATGTTGTACTTTGTCAAAGGCCTTTTCGAAATCAATAAAGCAGGCGTAAATTTCTTGGTTCATGTCTAAGCATCTCTGTGAGAGAACGTTCATTGTAAACAGAGCCTCCCTTGTACCCAGCCCTTTTCTGAATCCCATCTGTGTTACTGATGTCTACGTCTAATTTCCTATAGTTCCTATTATGGATTATTTTTAAGAAGAGTTTTAGAGCATGACTCATCAAAGCTATCGTACGATATTCGTTGCATTCCTTTGTATTTGCCTTTTTTGGCAGTAGTATAAAGGTCGAACGGAGCCATTCCCTTTTTATTATTCCAGTTCTATATATTGTGTTAAATAGATCTAGGAGTATTTTAATATATTCATCGTCCATAAGTTTGAGCAGTCCTACGGGAATTTCATCAGGACCGGGGCCTTACCACTTTTTGCTTGTTTGATTGCATATTCTATTTCTTCTCTGATTATATCAGGCCCTGTATCATCTGTATATTCGTTTGAGATTTCTTGTCTATCTTTGTCATCAAACAGTTGTGATATGTATTCTGTCCATCGGTTCATTTTTTGTTGTAAATCTGTTATAATTATACCATCTGTATCTTTGATCTGTCCTGTCTGTGTTGTTCTTCTCCTTCCTTTCATTTCTTTAACCTTTGTGTGTACATTAAAAAAGTCATATTATTAAAAACCAACTACAAGGTGTCAAAAATGTGATGTTGGTGTCCATGGATTCTCTTTTTGTGAGTTACCACACAAATGGTAGTGCTTGATCCCGACGTCCTAGATGTAGAACGCTTATCATTTTTCTACATAAACTTCTACATAAAGAGAACGCTTTATTTTACACAAAAAGTATCACTAAACATTTTTATTCAAAATTATTTTAGCCATATTTATTATTTGAAACATTTTTTTCCACGGCGTATAGATTTTTGATTCGATTTCCTGATCAAATCGAATCGATTATTTTAGTTTTCTCCTCTTAGGAGGGGTCGTTTTAGGAAGAAGTCGGTTGTAAAAGTAGTAAACTTTTTTTTTTTTTTTGGGGTCCCAAAATTGACAATCTGAACTAAATTTAGCTTGTTCTTATCATCATCTCATCATAGGTTTGTCATCTTTGTTTGACATTAGTTTAGTTTTGCTGAAATTCATTTTCAGTCTTTTTTTTTAGGGATTCTGTGTGTAGCTCTTCAATCATCGTATTCGGTGCATTCCACGTATTGGCTATTAGTACTACATCATTTGCGTATCTAATAGTGTTCTCGGACGCGACTAGTTCACGTTCGAGACGCATCGTTCCCCCCCTTATTTTTCCCGTTGGCACCTCCCTGACCTGGAAATCCCTAATCGCTACTTCAGAAAGTATAAAAATAGGCGATTTTCAGGTCAATGAAGTCAGTCCTTCACGCACGGGCTCTCCGAGAGCTTAGTGCTCTCGGGGCTCTGCTTCCTTTTTAGTTTTCCATACTCTGTGGCTGAGTATTTATTTCAACTTTTAACTTGGTGTTTTATTTCGACTATTTAGTCATGTAAGAAATATCTTGCCTTTATCAAGGCAAGTCATCGAAGAACCACAAACCTGATGTTTATTTCGACTTGTAATAAGACTAAATCATGTAAGAAATAGCTCGTCTTTTTCAAGACGAGCCCATCAGAAGAGAACTTCACAAGTCTAAACCCTGTAAATAGACTTGGGTAGAGGTGCATTCGTTGACGTCTCCGATGCCCTCTACAGAGCACCCGGAGGCAATAGAAGGTGTTTAGACCCTTATTATTTACCCCGAGGTCAGTGGCGGCTTTTCTTTATGTGCTGCTGAGCTGCAGAACTACCAAACAACCATAGCAAATCTTAATTATTAAAGAATAATTAATATAGTTTTATTTCAAATCTGCCATATTATCATATTAAACATAAACTGTTAATAATAATTCACCAACAACGATGATTAATATTATTTTTTTTACGTATTTACTCCTCTAGTGAAACCGTATAATTTTTTTACGTATTTGGTGCTCCAGTGAAGCAATCTTTTTACGTATTTGCTGCTCCAGTGAAGCCGCGTCGATAACAACCGAAACACTGGCAGCGGTTAAATGCATTTATTAGGCAAACGGCGATCTTAGCCGATGTGCTTCGGCAATCGGCTGATTAACGGCCTCGGAAATGTGTTTGCGAGCTGCAATTCACGACAGTTATTCGTGACCGTTGCATCTGTGCCAGAGAACTACGAACGCAGAGAAGCGACACTCCTTTCATCTTGCGTGGGCAAGCCGCCAACGAGTGAAAATGACAGGAAAGCACCTTATTTTTTAATAGTCAGTGGGCATATTACACAATATAAATTCTTAAATAAAATTTAGCATTTATGTTGACTTTCAATAAATATGAAATATTGCACATGAAATATATTTGTATTTATAAATAATACTTCATTACTTACAACTATAAGAGTATTAGTATATTCGAAGTGTATTGTAAATAATGAAGTATTTAACTTTTGTCAATATCTCATCTTAATAAATTTACAGTTTTCTCCTGATTAAGTCACAAAATTGTCACTAAATATTGAGATATACAATAAATAAAGTTTTAATATTTTTTATTTGTAATTCCCATTTAAATATTTATTCCCTAAATATGTTGTGTACTCCGATCCATATATTTGATCTTTGTTATTTATATGTAACGAATTAAACATTGACAGACAACTTTTGTATATAGCAAAAAGTAGATGAGCATTTAGTTTTTTCATAATTTAATGTAAGTTTGTTTGGTGAAAAAGACAGCAAATATTTGAAGTTATGTTAATGTAAGTTTGTTTATTTGCAATCATGTTTTTATTTTGAAGTCTTGTTCTGTTATAATTTTAAGATTTTCCCAATTTTCGATCTAATTATGTCTCCAACAATTTTTAGTTTGAGCATTTTAGGAATTTCTTTGTTTCGTTTAAATCAAATATTCTCGTGTATAAAACCCTCTATATATTTTTATTTCCTAAAAATACTATATTCGTATTGTTGTCTGCGAGCGCTTTCACACCAGTAGGCCAACATCTGTGTTGATTTTTTGACCTGAGCCTTCGGAGACAATAAATTTAATGTGTGTTCGTAATTCTCTGGTTTTTATTAATAATTAATAAATAATAAATAATTGACTGTATAAAATTCTGTGGGGCTTTTGAGCTCGCCTTACGAGGACACGATGAATCTGAAACATCAGATAACCCTGGAATTTTTCGTGGTTTAGTGAATTTTTCTGCTGAACTTGATAAAACACTTAGTGAACACCTTACAAATGCGACAATTTTCAAAGGTACCTCAAAAACAATACAAAATGATATTTTGGATTGCATGCTAGAAGTATACGCTGAGGAGATTTTAAACGAAATCAATGAAGCCCCATTTTTAGCAGTGATAGCTGATGAGACAACGGATGTTTCTATGAAATTTCAAATGGTCATTGTTTTTCGTTATGTAAAAAACGGTGCTCCAGTTGAAAGGTTTTGGACTTTTTTGCTTCCAGAAAAACATGATGCTGAAACCTTAGCTAACACAATTTTGAATGTTTTAGACCCAATATTAAAGAATAACAAAAATAAGCTCATTGCACAAAGTTATGACGGAGCAGCTGTTATGAGTGGGATACATGGCGGAGTGCAAACAATAATTAAGAGAAAATATGAAACTGCTCATTTTGTGCACTGTTACGCCCATCAATTGAATCTAAAAGGTGCAGTGCCTTTACTAAAATTTATAATTTCTAATAATTTAGAGGACACATTAACAGAAACCAAAAAGTTGATACAAATTCTGGTGACTACGCCAATGACCACAGCAGAAGCTGAACGTAGTTTTTCAACTTTAAAACGGATCAAAACATTTTTAAGAAATTCAATGTGCGAAGACAGATTAACAGCCCTTTCCACACTCTCGATAGAAAAAAAGTTCATCGCTTCAATACCGAACTTTAACGATAAAGTAATCGAAAAGTTTGCGACAAAAAAGGACCGGCGTATTAATTTCCAATTTAGAAAAATGCAATAAATGTAAGTTAATCAGATTTTTATAGCATGTCGTTATTAGTTACTATTAATTAGTATTAAAGCTAATTTTATTGTTTTTGTTTTCGTATGTTATTCTATTTCTATTATTTTATATTGACCGTGGTTCATGCAGCACACCCTATAGCAGATGTCACGAGCCGCCACTGCCCGAGGTGATGGTTGAATTGCCAGGAGATTCAAGATTGTCTGGCGCCTTTTGTGCTAGTTCATTTAGCGTTACCCAGGGTGCACGTGTAGTGTTCTACTACGGACGCGAACTAGCTTTACACCCCCATGTTCACCAGATGTTTGTTTGTAGAATAATATTTTTATATTTACTGTTGTTTGTAATTTATATAATTTATATATTTATATGAACCTGTGATGTAGCCATACGCTAAATAAAAATACCCCGAGGTGACATGGCGCCCGACAACGTGGTTAAAATCCACACCCACGACCCAGCTCGACTCGCAGCAGAAGGCTACAACCATTGACTTCAAGATGGGTTGAAGTCAGAGAAGAATGGGGAGAACCACGGAGTGTTAGAAAGCTATACTCTAACACTCCGACATCGAGGCTTTCTGCAGACCGGGCGCCTTCGACGTGCAGGCACCTTTGACGAGCCAGACTTCTTCGAAGTCAGAAGCCCTGATGCCAATGGAAGTCCAGAAGTAGACCTAGCCATCGCCCCCTACCGAAAGTGGTTGGACGACCACGTAGGCTTCGGCACCCTGGAACTCTACGAAACCCCTGGAAATGGCAGATGGGATCCGGACGACCAAGAAGTAGACACTCCCGTCGAAGGAGTTGGCACACCGATCGAGGATGGATCTGCAGGAGCCTGTCGATGCTGTCAACACCACCGACCTCCCTATTAGTGCTGTGTAGGGAGTTTGCTCAAAGACAATTTTTTCATTTTATTTACATTTTCATGTATTTCTATATTTCATACATTATTCTTATCTCTGTATACTTGTAAGATTTTCTGATTTTCAATAAATTTTTTTTCCCAGCCACAGAGTCTCCAGAGGAGGAGGGATGTCCTCGGACGCGACTAGTTCACTTTCGAGACGCATCGCTCCGCCCCTTATGTTTTCCGTTGGCCCCTCACTGGCCTGGAAATCCCTAATCGCTACTTCAAAAAGTATAAAAATAGGCGATTTTCACGTCAATGAAGTCAGTCCTTCACGGGCTCTCCGAGAGCTTAGTGCTCTCGGGGCTTTGCTTCCTGTTTAGCTTTCCATAATCTGTGGCTGAGTATTTATTTCAACTTTTAACTTGGTGTTTTATTTCGACTATTTAGTCATGTAAGAAATATCTTCTAAGGCAAGTCATCGAAGAACCACAAACCTGATGTTTATTTCGACTTGTAAGAAGACTAAATCATGTAAGAAATAGCTCGTCTTTTTCAAGACGAGCCCATCAGAAGAGAACTTTACAAGTCTATACCCTGTAAATAGACTTGGGTAGAGGTGCATTCGTTGACGTCTCCGATGTCCTCTACAGAGCACCCGAAGGTAATAGAAGGTGTTTAGACCCTTATTATTTACCCCGAGGTGACAATAGGGTTCAAGTATGTTCTGTTAATAGGGATTTCCCTATTTTCTCAGTCTATTGACTTCAAGATATCTTATAGGCTAGCTGTAAATAATTTTGGAATAATTTAAATTTAAGTAGCATTAAGGAAATAATAATTTCCTTAATGCTAATTATATTTGTTTTTTAAGTTTTGATAGTAGACGTTTATTGCTTGCTTAATTAACTACAGAAAGGCAGTTGGAAAATTCAGACCATAAAAGCTAAAAAAAGCTTTAGATCTTTAAAAAGAATTAGCTGAGATGGAAAATATATTATATTATATGCTTTTGTTTAACGTTTATACTAAAACACGTTTTTCTTTTTTAAATATATTAAAATGTACAACCCCTCAATGTCTGCTTAAGTACAATTCCTAATGTTCGAACGATTTCTCTCGACTAGAGTGGTTTCATCGATTTTGCCAGATAATATAATATTAATGTGGTAAAGATGAAACGGTACATCAGAGAAATATCTGAACCGGAAGTGAAAGGAAATTATCCAGGTCCAAAATAAGTCAACTTTTTCTGTTTAGTGCAAAGGATTTTAATATTAGATCTTTAAAATTCGTTTCAATTTTTCATAGCCAATTGGTTGTATGATGGATACATAAGTATATTTGAGAAATATTATTAAAAAAAATTGTTCGACAGTTATTTATTTAGAAGGTACCCAATAATAATTTTCTATCTAATAATAGAAAAGTGCATCGAGTACAACATACCACTGGTTCTTGCATTTGTCGATTACGAGAAGGCTTTTGATTCTGTAGAGTTTGAAACAATACTGGAAGCCCTAAATCAAAGCCGAATAGATTACAGGTACACGACACTAATCAAAAACATCTATCAGAACGCTACATCAAGTATACGACTGCACGAAGACACAGAAAAATTCAGATTAGGTCGAGGAGTTAGACAAGGAGACAATATTTCACCAAAATTGTTTACGGCAGCTCTAGAGTCAATATTTAAGGGTACTCAATGGCAAGATATGGGCATCAATATAGATGGAGAAAGATTAAATCACCTAAGGTTTGCAGATGATGTTGTATTAATCGCAGATAACTTACATGATACAGTTTCTATGATGCATTCACTTAAAAGTCTGTCTGAAAGAGCAGGATTAAAGATAAACTTTGAGAAAACTAAAATTATAACAAATCTCGTAATGAGTGGAAATATAATTATTGACAATAATACCATACAACAAACAGACACTTACAAATATCTGAGACACGAAATCAAAATAAGCAGAGACAATCAAACACATGAAATACAGAGGCGAATAGGTCTAACATGGGCAGCATTTGGCAAATTAAGCCATATTCTAAAAAGTTCAATTCCCATGTGTCTCAAGCGAAAGGTTTATAACCAACGTGTTTTACCTGTACAAACTTATGCAGCAGAGACTTTAGCACTCACGCAAAAATCTGCGAATAAACTTAGAGTTACACAACGAGCCATGGAACGTGCAATGCTGAACGTGAGCCTTCGAGACCACATAACAAACCAACAAATCAATCGAAGATCAGGAGTTCAAGACGTCATCGAAAGAACCACGACGCTTAAGTGGGACTGGGCAGGGTACTTAGCCAGGACACAAGATGGACGGTGGACAAGACGTATTATGGAATGGAGGCCCAGAAATTATAAAAGAAGCCGAGGACGACCACCGACTAGATGGACCGATGACATTAAACGTGTAGCGGAAAACTGGCTACAAGCGGCCCAGTGTAGAGAACACTGGAAAGAACTGAGGGAGGCCTATGTCCAGCAGTGGAAGCGATTGGCTGATTGATGATCTAATAATAATATTATATTAAACATTTAATATGTACTGATTATTTAGAAGAGCATATAATATGATAAAGATATTTAAAATAATATATTATGTCAATGTAAGGACTGCAAGGTAATAGATAGTGAGAGTTTGAGCATACAACATAAGTTGCTTGTGCTGTACATCGAAGTAAAAAGCGAAACTAAACCAAAATATCCGAGATGACCAAAAAAATCAAGTGGTAGAGTAATAAGATAAGAAATAAGGTTTACTCAGGGCAAAAATGATAAAAGAAATGTCTTGGAACATGAAAAGAAGTCTTCGTACAAGGAATATGGCTAGTATTATTAGACATTCTGTTATATAAATACTTAAAAAATCTCATAAATAAAATATGTAAATAGAGCGAAATAAAATGATAATCAAAAAAGATAAAATATAAGAAGTCAAATAGTCTATTATAAAGTGTCAGTTGTATGAGTTTTTATCTACAATCTATCGAGCATGAGTTGATAGATTTTGTTAATATTATTTATACATATTATCACTTGTCAAACCAGTGCCGTTGGGCGCTAACTCTATTTTACTTTATCTTTGAAAGATCGCCATTTTAACAGCTGGCCACCCTCATTTGCGATATATGAAGAAAAAAATGAAAAAAAAAATAAAATTTAATTTGATATCGATAAAATGCATATCATCAGCATTATTTAAAAAATAAATGAACGAAATAAAATTTTTGTTCAAAAATTCTGAACAATTATTTGAATTAAAAATATTTGCGGCCATTGTTTGACTGGCAACCTATTATCAATGTATTTTCCTAATCTTAGAGTGGGTGGCCAAATTATTGGGGACACTACATATATTTTTGTATGTTTTTTTTGCCAAAAAATTGGTGTTCATATTTGTATTATATTTGGCAGTTCTTTTGGTACGATTATTAAATTTTTTAGTGGCAACACTGGTAGACTGCTTATGTATGAAATAATAATTGCTGTAGGCTGCAGCATCTCAGTTGATCATAGGCTGTTATCCCAGGACGCTTAAAAATATTTGCAGTCGTTTAAAACTTTTTTGAAGCGTTTCTGCTAGGTTTTCGTGTCAGATATATTTAACAGGTAAGTATTATTTGTGATTTAGTCATTTTTGCTGCTTTTAATGACACGATTTTATTTAAAAACATGGGAAAAATTGCAGAGAACTTGTCTCCAGAGAAAATTAGAGAAATAAAAACGATGTTACTACACTCTACACTTTCCCAAAGAGTAATAGCGACTACTGCAGGTGATTGTCAATCGAATTAAAATAAAAATTGATTCAAACGAGGCATTGGAACCGGGCCGTGTTGGAAAATGTTGGGGGAAGGATCACTACTCCTCGTACTGGCCGTAAAATCAGGGACATTCGTCGCAAAAATCGTAAAAAGAGTGTGGCACATTTGACTACGATGATAAATAAAAAAAAAATAAAAACAGAATCTGATAGGTCGCCAGCCTATGAAAAAACCACGGCTCAAAAAAACAATGAAGAGAAATCGTGGATTTGGGGAATTGGATACAACGAACAAACAATTAATAAAATGTTAAATCAAAAACTACACAAGAAAGCCCTAAAACTAGTATTTCCGCCACCAGAGAAAAAACCCAGTACCTTCTGCTCGATTACATATATAGGAAAAATAACAACAAAAATTGCCAAACACATAAAAAAGAAAGGAATAACACCAGCTTTCCGAACAAATAACAACCTAGGCAAATATATTAAAAATAACAAGAGCCAAAATAAAAAACACTTAAATAGTGGTGTGTACAAACTTCAATGTGGCGACTGCCCAAAAACTTACATCGGTCAAACTGGTAGAAACTTTGATAAACGAATAGCAGAACATATAAGGACTTTTAAGAATAGAAAAACAGATTCGACATACGCACTTTACCTTCCAGATCATAATCATTCTTTTAATGACAAATTTAAAATTAAAAAAATCCACAAGGAAAACAATTCCTGTAGCTGGCTGTATACCACGTATCACAAAAAAAGAGGTTAGTCTTCGTAAGTGGGTATATTTATTTAAAAACCCTTAAAAGGGCTACATCAAAAAAACAAACGTTTTCGAACTAAACAGTCCATCATCAGGTTTAAAATCGCTAGGTTAAAATGCCTGAGCCACCAAAAATACATGGGTAAAAACCTTTAAATTACATATAGTTATAAAAGATTATACATCTTGTTGTTAAAAAACTGTGATGTTCAGTATTAAATTAAATATGACTTCAGCTAACATACATTGTAAAAATTGAGTTCCAGAGCCGGGGAGAAAACCTCTATGCACGGAGAACAGCTGGAAACTGAGAACTGAGAGTTTCCAGCTGTTCTCCGTGCATAGAGGTTTTCTCCCCGGCTCTAGAACTCAATTTTTACAATGTATGTTACCTGAAGTCCTATTTAATTTAATACTGAACATCACAGTTTTTTAACAACAAGATGTATAATCTTTTATAACTATATGTAATTTAAAGGGTTTTTACCCATGTATTTTTCGTGGCTTAGGCATTTTAACCTAGCGATTTTAAACCTGATGATGGACTGTTTAGTCCGAAAACGTTTGTTTTTTTGATGTAGCCCTTTTAAGGGTTTTTAAATAAATATACCCACTTACGAAGACTAACCTCTTTTTTTTTTAATTTAAAATTCTTCACATTCAAAATAAAGGCCTTAAGCTATCTTTGTTAGAATCTATGGAAATGAACAAATTAAAAAACACAGATATAATTCTGAATGACCAACTTGAGACAAACAGTTCTCCCCTCCTCAACCTATTTCATTAGAGACTATAAATTTGTAAATCCAAGTCAAAAATAGATCACTTGAGAAAGGCAATCAGCCGAAACAGCTGTAGTGATAAGATTTAAAATAAATTTTGTGGAAGTTTGAAAACAAAGTTTTCAGTGTATTATTGTTACATAATTCTGTATATACTTCTTTATTGAAGATTTACATGCTGAAAGGTATATGTAGCTTCTTTGCTAAATATCCTATTCCAGAATAAATAGATCTAACTATGTAACTGCTACTTAATTCATTTAACGTATACAAATAGTTACGTATACTTTACATAATTGTAACTATGCTAATAAAGGCCATATTATGGCCCAGTTTATTTGTATATAGGTACATTTAAATTGTTATAAATAAATTGGTAACGGATAAATAAGCCAGTTAGCCATCAAAAGCAATTTTACAAATAACACCGAAACCAAAAGGGATAAAATGTCTGGTGCTTGTCATATAAATGCGCAGTAATAAATATTTTATGCATTTTTATTCGTAAGTTTAATATAACCTGTCACATGCAATTTCAAACTTGTATGAAACTTTAATTTTTGTTCTTCATGTTTCAATATTTAAAAGCATTTTGTATTTACGATGTCCTAGTGGAGTTTTTCTTTAAAAGTTTTTCCGAGAAGAGTAGACAGACTCTAAGTCTAGTCTTACACGTGGAACAAAAAAATAGGGGTTGGTAAATTAGATTTTTAAACCAATTTTTTTATTTAAATCATATGAATAGAAAACGGTTGTTTTCAGTTAGTTTTTGAAGCAAAGCTTCTATACTGGCGTGAAAAATAAATAAAAGAATACACACATTAAACAACAAGTAAAAAATTAAAAGAATATCTATCAATAAGGTGATAGGTAAGATGAAATGCATGAAAACATAAAAACCTGCCTGCTTTCAGCGGCCTTAGAAGCTCTTGGAGAAGACGACCAAAGGAACACCCATCAGAATATCAAATTAAGGGAAGACACATTGAAATGTATAAAAGAAAAGAAAAAACTACAAATAAAATACCTAAACACCAAAAAACAAGAAGACTTAGACCTATATAGAGCGAAAAACAGAGAGATAAAGAAAAGAGTAACAAATGAAAAGAACGAACGATGGGAACAAGCATGCACAGAGACAGAACGACATATCGGAGGAATGAGAAATTCAGAATCATGGCGAATATTAAAAGCATTCCAACGAAATAAGACAGAGAAAACCCAGATCGGCAAAATTAGTGAAAACGAGTGGCAAGAATACTATGTAGAACTACTTACAGAAAACCGTCCCCAATTTCAGGAAGAGAATACAGAACATGCAGGAAATGGGATATACGACCAAATAGAAATAAGTCTGATAGAAGTCAAGAGAGCAATTGACATTGAAGAACAAAAAAGCCAAAGGACCCGGAGGGATACCAAACGAACTAATTAAAAACGGAACGGAAAAGTTATGCCGCATGCTACACAGAATGTTAGAAAGAGGAGTAAATGGAGAGGAAATACCTGCGGAATGGACACAAGCATACATCACATCCATACATAAGAAAGGAAACAGGAAAAAATGTAAAAAACTACGAGGAATTAGTATAATATCGTCGGTAGGTAGACTTTACGGGAAAATTATCAAGGATAAACTAGAAACTAAAATAATAGGAAAAATAGGAGAAGACTCAGCAGGGTTCACAGTAGGAAAATCATGCCTAGATCATACGTACACATTAGAACAACTGATAGAGAAGAAAATGGCAAAAGGTAGACCGGTCCATCTCGCGTTTGTTGATCTAAAGAAAGCATACGACTCAATACCTAGAGTCAAATTATGGGAAGCAATGAATCATCTCGGAATCCGACAAACACTAATAAAAGCAGTTAAAGCACTGTACAAAGAAAATAAAGTAACTATTAAATGTGGAAATAAAGCCTACAATCCATTTAAGACGACAAAAGGACTTCTACAAGGCTGTGCTACGTCCCCTACTCTGTTTAAAATATTCTTCAAACACTCAAACCATGAAGGAGAAAGTGCGAAGGAATGGGCATACCAGTAAGAGACGAATACCTATACACCTTAAGTTTTGCCGACGATCAAGTAGTCATCGCACAAGATGAAGAAGATCTCAGCTTTATGCTCAGAAAACTAGAAGAAGAATATAAAAATAACGGAATGGAAATAAACTTAGAGAAAACCAAACACCTAACAACAGAAAACAAGGATATGAGAAACCTAGAGATAGACGAGGGAAGACAAGTAAATGGAACAGATAAATTCAAGTATTTAGTAACCATAATATCGAACCAGGGAACAACAGAAGAAGATATAAACAACAGACTAAGACAAACAAGAAACTGTATGACAACTAAATTCAGTGCTGTGGGATAAGAACATTACGATAAAGACAAAAAAGAGAATATATAATACCCTGACAAGAAGTATCCTGACATATGGGTCCGAAAACTGGACAATAAACAAGAGAAATAGAGGTAGAATAAGAGCAGTAGAAATGTAGTTCCTGAGGAGAAGCTGTAGACTTACAAAAAGAGACAGAATTGAAAACGCGGAGATTAAGCGGAGAATGGGAATGCAATCAGACATAACCGACTATATAGAGGAGAAGAGACTATCCTGTTACGGCCACGTCAGAAGAGCGGACAGAGGACGCTGGATAAACAAAATCACAGAATGGAGCCCGATCGGAAGAAGAAAGAGAGGAAGACCCCGAAGGTCATTCAGAGACTAAATCGACGAGGCTATGGAGAAAAGAACCCTGCGAGATGGAGACTGGAATGACAGGGAAAATTGGAAAAAACGGTTGAGTGAAGGAAGACAGTGAAAACTGTGGAAATCCTTAGTAGTAGTATCTATCAATACAAGATATAATTCGTAACAATTTTGAAAATGTCAAACTCATAAATTCTATCCAATTAATAATAACAATATTGAATCATCTGTTTAAATTTCTATGACACTGCTCGTTTTAAAATAATTTCATATCTCGTTTTTCCTGTATTATTCAATTTTATCCTTATATTGCTTTCATGTTACCCAAAAACCTCAACGGTACGATTCCATTAGCTTAGATATTTGATCTTCATATCTAATGTTATGCCTAAATAATGCAGTATACTGCCACTTTGGTCGTATTATTTCTCTTCCGATAACTTTACTTCGGTGTTCACTCTTACACAACATTAAAATAAGTCACATTATTTTTTTCTTATATCTAGCATTTGTCGTTCTTTTGTAAATCCAAATACATTCGGTGGAATAACAAAATATTAAAAAATACGATTGCGATGCATTTTTGCAGTGCACTAAGCGAGACAAACGCAGTATAATAGCGGCTTCCCACGGTCAGCGATATTGCGAACTTAAGCGGACCAGCACGCACCACGCACCGTGGGAAGGGTCTCGTCCGTGGTAGCGCAGGCACGTCCGTGCTGGTCCGTCCTATCCATCTAGAGTCGGTAACATCAAAGGTGCGGTACATGCTCGTGCGACGCGATCCTAGCGCGTCTGTGTTTTAACAGACGACAAGTGCAAGTCAGAAGTTTTTCATTCGCTGACACGAGTAGTTGTCTGTAGTGTTGTCAAAGTTGTTTTGCAGTTTTTTGCTGAAAATGGAATGGACAAACGAAGTTGTTTTTGATTTTTTAAATTTGTATCAAGATGAACAAAGTTTATGGAATTTCACGGCGCCAGAGCATAAGAACCGGAACGATGCATGTAACCGAATAAAAAATCAATTGAAGAATATTACTATTTCGATTAAAGAATTAAAAAAGAAGAGAGATAATTTAATGTCGACATACAGAAGGCAAAAAACAAAAGTTAGAGAATCGATGGGAACTGGTAGTGGGGCTGATGATGTTTACAAGCCTGAGTGGCCTTTTTATGATATAATCAAACACTACTGTCACGGACCAACACAGACTGTCACGGACCGTAGGAAGAGCTCTGTCTGCGGTGCGTTGGCGTCCGTGCTGATCGGCTGTCCGCGATGATTTGTAGAATTGCCGATCGTGGGAAGCCACTATAAGAATGATGAAACCAGACACAGATTCAATAAAAAAGACAATTAAAAACTTCGATGAGAGGAAAAGAGTGAAAAATAATCGACACTTCTCTCATGAGGAGAAGAAACAACTAAACTTTTCCGTTTTATATAACAGATTAATTATTCTCATTATCATTAAAATTGAAGATTTAAATTGTTTACGAAAGATTAAAATTATGTAACTATTTCTAAGATATACCATCATATATACAATTTTTTTTAAAAGTTGGTGCAGTTGGTTGATAAAAGGCTTAGAGCAAATTAATCCCTAAGCAAATTAAATGCATTTTGATGTGTAGGCGCTATGCTAATACTAAAAGCCGGTTGAAAACATATCATCAATCATGTGAATTACTACCTTGTATTTAATCACAAACTGTAAATCCGTTTATTTCAAAGTACAACTTTAAATATTAGCACTACAAAAACAAGTTTGCAAAACATAAACTACTCAAACCGTTAACACGTCCATTTTAGTAAACATTAATCATTTATTTGTGCACAACTCTTTTTCACACTGAAAGTTTTAAACAACTTTTTGGTGGAAATTTAAAAATAAAATTATGTGTAACGGGAGATTGGGGAAACGTGAATGAATAGTTGATAAAAATAAAAAGCAGAGTTTTACAGAAAAAAAAATTTGATTTGAAGAAACATTAAAAGTCAAAATTGTGATTCAATGCAATAATTTAACCCTGAGCTACTATCGTGTATTTACACCCACATAACTACTATCGTGGGGTCATAGATGACCCGAATTTTAAAAACCTCTAAACAAGCTATAAAAATATATTTTTTATTGTTTTTGTATTTTTGACAAATGAATGTGTATATAAAAAAGAGATTTTTTGTAAACTTAAATTTTATTTCAAGAAAATTAAGATGCTATAGTAAAAACTATAGAACTTTTACAATAAATTTTGATCAAAAACATAACTCATTATTATAACAAAAAAAATATATCTTAAATTAAAATTAACGGTTAATTTTCTGAAAAGTAGTTTATAATAGTAACGTCTTAACCTAATACAAAAGAAAATCATAATAGAGTACCCATATAAAAAAATAAAAGTCATGTTTTTTTTTCGTAATCTTAGAATCTTGCGACAAAAATATTTGAACAAATTGTAAGTGTTTATCTATTCTTTGCACATAGTACAGGTAACTCTCTGAAGTGAATGTGTTTTGCAGATGATCCTATGACATTCTGCGCAAAATGTGGAATGTTTGCTATCCTTACCTCTGGGACACAAGTAGCATCTACGTCTTACAACTGGCCTTTCTGGTTTGGTCTGCTCTTGATGAGTAATTTTATTTTCTAATGCTTTGGAAATTATCGGGCGTAATTCTCTTGACAAATTTGGCATTGCAAATCTTACTTCTAAATGTTTATTTATAAGACTGATTCCCAGCTCTTGAATAAAATCCGATCGATTTTTTCTAACCCCAGGATTAGCTGCGTGAAAAATAATGTGACTGTTTACTATAGCAATATCCATTATGGAATACCAAATTACTAAAGGCCATCGCTGGCATCTTCGACCTGAACGATAAAGTGCACATTTTTGATCAAGTGCATCAACGCCCCCTTTCGACGAATTGTAGAAAGCTATTATATCAGGTTTTTTGCTTTCCTGGTCAACAGATTTGTCCTGATGCATAGACAACATAATTACACTTTTATTTTTTTTTAGGGACATATGATACGATTGTATTGTCTCGTGTAAAATCAAATACACACTTATCAACTTCGTAATTTTTATTTGGTTGAAATTGTGGAGGAATTTCTCTCTTATTTTTACGCATTGTACCTACATAGGTAAGTCAAAGTTTTTTTAGTTCATCAACTAGCTCTATTGAGGTGAACCAATTATCACCAGTGACATTTCGGTTACTATTGGCAATTGGTTCCACTAAAGCAAGTACTGATCTTGTAGGTATGGATAGCTTTTGGGCATTAGGATCATTTGTTTTACCGTATACACAAAAGCATTTACCAAATAATGCGTTTTTGCGTCCAATAAACACATGAGCTTGATGCCGTACTTAACTGGTTTGGCTTTCATGTACATTCTGAAAGGGCATCTACCTCTAAACCCAACCAACATCTCGTCCACTGTAACATATTCGGAACAGGTGTAGTTTGCTGTACTGTTAGATACGAACAATTTAAATAAATAGGACACTGCTGCAAGTCGATCTCCATTGGCCTTCTTTTGCTCTCTTATTTCATGATTGTCAAATCTTATTGCTGTGAGAAGAAATAAGAAGCGTTCTTTTGACATTGTAGCACGAAACATTGGCCTACCTAAAACACTTGTCGAAACTAATGAATCAACATTCTCATGATTAGACTTTAGTACACCTGAAAGGTATAAAAGACCCAAAAAAGCCTTAAGGTCACCTTCGTTTAGATGATCGACAAATGTACATGTATCCCCATAATTAACACTGAGCTCGGTCATTTTTTCATTTGTGTACTCTAGAATAGAGGCCAACATGTCAGGAGTTATAAGAAGTGACCAGGATTCAAGTGGACTGGATGGTTTTGTTTCTAAGGCAGGTCCACGAAGACCAGGAAGGTGTGTAATAATGTTCTGTGCGCGAATTTTTGATGGGGACGGAGCATTCTGTTCCGTCCATAGTAAAAATTTGCTACATTATTAGATGCTGTTTCACATTCGTCACTTGATAAGTCACTTACGTCAATTTCTGAATCTGTGTCGTGAACCGAATGTTCACTTTCAGTGTCTGTATCACTGTTATTAGAGTCACTATAAGTGTCAATATTTTCGGTTGGTTCCTCCAGAGATTCACTTGTCACCGTACTTCCGCTAATTCTTAAAGCCATTTTAATGTATTATCTTAAATAATAATAATGTAACTACTATGGTGGGGTCAAATCTGACCGGAACTCAGCAGCACGTGTGCACTATCCCACTGATCGTTTGCTACTAAGCGGCATGCTAAACTACGTACTTAATTGGGAGAATACATAGAATAACAAGGTCGTTCGCCAAACTGTCTATCAGTGGCGCACGAAATTTCAAGTCCTGGGGTCAAATTTGACCCCACGTTAGTAGTTCAGGGTTAATGGAGTTCGCTCGTTCTCGCGGATGATGTTACATGATCAATAGCACCAAGATAAAGACCTCGCTTATGGATATAATTGGACTTAGGACTGTAATCAGCATAGGTATTTACTCTGTCCATAAGAATAATTCTAAACTAATTTGGAGGCCAAAATAGCTTCTTCTTGAAAATCAGCATTTGTTTTGCATAACGGAGGTTTACATGTTTTCGAAGATGTATCACAAGATTTGGTAATGACGTAAAAGGATTTTTGGGGTCGCCGTTTCCAAATTAGTGATTTCAACCTTAACTAACTCAACTTAAGCTTACCACAAAAGTCCTAACCAATAAAATCGATAAACTAACAACCTTATCATATGAACAACAAGGATTCAGATCCTGCGTAGATGCCGTATTTGTACTAAGACAAATTACAGAAAAGACCATCGAGTACAATAAACCACCATATCTATGTTTTATAGACCTGACAAAGGCTTTCGATGGCATCCAAGTCGAAGACGTCTTACACTTACTGTATAAAAGAAACATACCAATCAATATTATACAAACCATCGGAAACATCTACCTCCAAAATCAAATACAGGCAAAGATAAATGGAAAACTAACACAGTGTATACCAGTACAAAGTGGAGTCAGACAGGGTGACTCGTTGAGCCCACTTCTCTTTAATATAATAATGGACGAAATAATACAAGCAGTACGTAAAGGTCATGGCTACAGAATGAAGAACAAAGAAAATCCAAATATTATGTTATGCAGACGACGCCGCATTAATCGCCGAGACAGAATACGAGCTCCAAAGATTAACACATATCTTCGATACAACAGCTAAAAAATACAATATGATAATATCAGCAGACAAAACCAAATGTATGACAACATCTAAACACCACGGTGTAAAATCGAAATTGATGGGAAATAATAAAGCAGGAAGCAAGGTTTAGATATAACTAGTTACGGAGATGTTGAAGAAGAAATATGACAACAAAGCTTAAAAGCAAGTAAAGCGGCGGGTTCTCTTAATGACACAAATTAGAAGAACAAACACCTAAGACAAGACACAAAAACAAGAATCTATAAAGCAGCAATTGGACCTATATTAACATACACGGCGGAGACAAGACTTGACACATCTAAAACGAGACGACTGCTAGAAACAACAGAGATGAAAATACTCCGAAGAATATCAGGGAGAAGTCTATTGGATAGGGAGAGAAGCGAAAACATAAGAAGAGCATGCAATATAGAAAACATAAATGGATGGGTGACAAAATGAAAACAGGAGTGGAACGAACATATCAGTAGAATGGCAGACGATAGAATAGTACGAATAGCACGAGATAAGTCACCGAATGGACGAAGAAGTATTGGCAAACCAAGAAAAAGATGATGCGACAATTTAGGAGACTAATATTGAAGAAGAAACTGGCTTTAAAGCCTCCATACTAGAAAGAAGAAGAAGAAGAACCTCTATCAAATCGAGTTTGAGACATTTTAAGGTTTACCTAAAGTTACCCGAAGGTCATTACTATGTTAGATTGAGAATAAATAAAATCGGATGATGTATACGTTATTCATGCGCATTGTCCGTTGTCCAACTCTCTGGTAGGTGCAATCGAGACGGGTCGAACTACCTTCCAAGTCGGCCCGCTCCTATCAGCAAACTGTTGACGCGCTTTGTAGCTTTGGACTAGCTTCCCTGCAATGTGAGATCATATAGGAGTTTGGGGCATGTATGTGCGTAGGTAGCGGGTAGGTACTCCTCTGGATAGTCCTATCAGGGAAAATGAATCAATCTCCTTTATTCCTTTATGGTTTTCGTCACATTTCTCCAGTGCTTCTTCTGCTGCTAAATAAATCGACCTTTTAATGTGTTCGTAGTGTTCTTCGGTATTTTCAAAACTACCCATTTCTAATTTTTGGTCTAATCGTTTTTTAAACAGTAGCTTTACACTCTCATGGTTTAAACTGTCTAGGTTGTACCGTACTTGTTTTATTAACGGATTTTTCTCCATGTGCTCTTCTTCTTTTTTGGAAGTACCGTTTTAACTTTTAGCAAATAATGATCGGTGTCACATGATGGCCCTCTGGCTACTCGAACATCTTGTATTTTAATTGTAGTTATCTGTCTTACAATGCTATAATCTATTAAAAATTTCAGATTCCTGTCTGTTGTATCCACGTGTATTTGTGTATATCGTGATGTGGATAAAATCCATTTAATATTTTTAAGTTATTTTGTGTGCATGCTGTTATTAATCTGGTTCCATTATAATTTATGGTATTTTCACCGTGTGCTCCTACCACTTTGTTGTTCAATTCCCATCCAACTCTTCTGTTGAAGTCTCCTAGAAGTATGATCTCCCTAGATGTTCCTACTTTTATAATTTCATCGTTCAGTTGTTCGAAAAATGCATCTTTACTATTGACCAATGCGTTCTCAATAATTTCATAAACACCTAGCATGGCTATTCTACTTCCTTTTATCGTGATGTTCGTTTTTATCAATCTCTGATTAATTGGTTCCCAAGAGGTAATATGTATTCTTAAAGTTTTGTGAATAACAATAGCAACATCTTGTTGTGCTCTTTGGTCTTTACGTTACTCCACTATAGAACAGGTCATAGTGACCCCACTTTTCCGAACCCATACCCTTCTTTTTAGTTTCTGTAAGCACTGCGATATCTATCTCTGCATTTTTGAGTTCTGACATGATTTCTGGTGTTTTTCAGGAGATACCTTGCACATTCCATGTACAAAAATTCATTAACCGTTTTCTTTGCTGTTTTCGTCTACTGTATTTCCAATCTTTTGTTCCGAGGCTTTGGTTAGGCTTCTTAACCTTGTACGTGTTTTATGAGTACCGAGAAGTTGGCCCGGTGCCTAATCCCCAACCTGGAGGGCCAGGGATTTTACATCAGAGTATCCTTCTCCTATGTGAGTTGCTTCCACTACAGCTAGAGAGTCTCACCTACCCTTCGATTTTAAACAAGCCCTAAAACCAGGGGGCTGCCACTTCCGTTCTCCGCCCTGGATGCCGTTGTGGACTTCATCCGTGACACTGGACAAGGGACTCTTAACAAGTACTAGTTTCGCTGGTCAGGAAACACCTGGAATCTGCGGAAGGCAGGGACTGATTTACTTTTCCTGATAGGACTATCCAAAAAGGAGTTCCTACCCGTGCCTAGTAGTAGTAGTACCTATAGAAAGCATACGAAAACAGAAAAATAAAAACATAGAAGAATACAACAAATATCAGGGTACTGAAAGATGTGTGTGAGTATCTATGTGGGTGAGCATAATATTGTTCTTGTGGGTAGTGTGGTGAGTGTGCTTAAGTATAAATGTAAGTGTGAGCCCGTGGATGTGGAATTACAAATGTATAAGAATGCTCCTGAGCGTTTATCATCGTAATGGTGTAGGAATCATCGTTTTAAGGGAGGTAAGCAAATACCAGGTATCTGAACGAGTTATAATGATTCAGTGAAACTCAGAAACAATAATTTAATACAAATGTAGGCACCGACAGTGGAAAGACAACTAGAAGAACATGAGAAGCTCCACGCAGATATAAAAACTGTTACTGACAAACTCACGATTGGAGATTACACCATTCTGATGGGTGACCTAAATGTTAAGATTGTTTGACATTAATGTAAGATAGGCTTAACGTAAACCTGGTAACTATGTCAAATATGTCAATGTCAAGTCAACACCACTTCCCAACGGGGACAATGGGCGACATGATCATGTTGTAATGTATCAATATTATTAATATATGTTCAGCCAATACAGTAGTTTAATTGAGACCTTATTAACATACTTTAAACATGGCGCAGTCAATTCATGGAATCTACGTGTCCAAGGATAAAGTTAAGTGCTAAGTTTATCAAAAAGAAAAATTTAAGTGTTCCCAAAATGGCAAGCATGGTCAATGGAATAGGTTATGTTAAGTTACCCCAAGATTTCGACCTCCAGGGTCAGAGTGCCGCTTCTGAATGGAAATTTTGGAAAATTTCATTCGAAGATTATTTAGTAGCAACAGGACAACACGACGCTGTAGATCAGGTGAAATTATCCATCCTGCGAAATATTATTGGCCATGAATCAGCACGGATTATGGCTATTTTTGTTATCCCTGATGAAGAACTAATAAGTATGAATTCACAATGCAGCTGTTAGATAAGTATGTGAACCCAAGAGTTAACGAATGCTTTGAGAGGTACAACTTTATAAAACGAGTACAAGAAGATGGGGAGACATTTGAACATTTTTTGACAGAGTGCAGACATTTGGTTAGAAGTTGCAATTACAATGCCCTAGATCCCGATGAGTCATGTGAAGACAAGGCATTAAGAGACAAAATTGTTATGGGAATTAGGGATCCGACCACACGAGAAGCCCTCCTGCGAATAGACAAATTAAGTTTAAATAAAGCTATAGAATTCTGCAGAACAATTCTACAGTTTCAATATAACACAGGAAATATTAATCATACACAGAAGATAGAGAAAAAGGAATATGATATAAAGAAGAAAAAAGTGTAAAAAATATTACGATAATAAACAAATTACAGTCCTGACATGTTCACCTCATTACCACCAAAGTAATGGCATTGCTGAAAAGGCTGTAGGAATTTGTAAACAAATTTAAAAAAAAAGTTTTACAGAAAACTCTGATTATCGTGAGTTATTTTTAGAATATAATAATATTGCTATTATTTCATTAAGTGCATCTCCATCACAAATATTAAATAGTAGATCTTTGAGAACAGAAATACCAGTAAATAGTGAACAATTACAACCTAAAATTCAGAATGAGATTTATAAACTGTTATCGGACCAACAACAAAAAACAAAAGTTCAGTATGATAAACATAGTAAACGTACACCAACAACTTATAAAAGGGGGGATAATGTAGTTGTTAAGAGTAGTGTTGATAAAGTATGGTATAAAGCTGTTATTGTAGAAAAAGCTAAAGAACCCAGATCGTACCGGATAAGAAAGGAATGCAATAATAGGATAGTTAGAAGAAACACAAGACACATAAGACCATCACATACAAAATCAGGTATCTTGAACCTGAGTTGTATCCACACACAAACCCAAATAGTTATAAGGATAATGATAATAATGATTTAAATAATGTATGTATTCAGGATAATGATTTAACAAATTTGTTTAATGAACATAGGAATACTGATATTGTAAGTCATCATTATAGCTGCTCAAAAAATAATGATAGTAAGAAATGTAATGTTTAAAAATTCGGACGTACAATTAAACCTAGGGTACGCCTTAATCTTTAAGGGGAAGGTGTTTGACATTAATGTAAGATAGGCTTAACGTAAACCTGGTAACTGTCAAATATGTCAATGTCAAGTCAACACCACTTCCCAACGGGGACAATGGGCGACATGATCATGTTGTAATGTATGAATATTATTAAAATATGTTCAGCCAATACAGTAGTTTAATTGAGACCTTATTAACATACTTTAAACAAAGATAGGAAAAAACAGTTCCATTATAGGAGATTTTGGACTGGGCAATTGAAATGATTAAAGAGACTAAGACTTTTGAAAAGAATATAATCGATGTATAATACTTTTTATGGTGCCGATGTTCCATCTGACACAGTATATGGTGGGTTACCGTCAAATTTTGCGGCTGGTTGTGAAATTGAAGAGGCACTTTGTATGTATTTGGTAGTGCTGTCCGAAAAAAGTACAGCTGTCATCAAAGCAAAACTTAAAGTGTGGAAAGCGGCTATGACTCTCACCTCCCTTATTTTAAAACCAGCTTTGGAATGGTTAGATACTGAACGGCTTGACTCTCATAAACATTCAAGTTGGGAGAGAAATTGATGCTAATGAGATAGTGTTTATTTGTTATTCTATTCCTCTTACTTATATCTTTTCACGAATTAATTGACAAAAAAAATGTCTAAACTATTATGTTTTGAAGAATTTGCTCATATTAACAAAAAAGAAACGTTTATTGACAAACTATATTACCAGTCATTAACAAAATATTTTAACCTAAAAAACCAAACATTAAGCAGTTTTTTACAAGATACTCATACGTCAATTTTGTATACTCATCTTGTATAATCCTAAGACCAATTATTTTCTCGTGTAAAGAATAAATCTTTTAGCAAAGAGCTGCTATCGCTTTGTTGTATTAAATTGGCCAAATATATGGCCTAGGAGGACAAATTCGTTAAACTTCCCGTGCTCGAATCGGTATCCTAAAGTGTTATGATCATTTCGGCCTATCCCAGCCATCGTCAGACACTTGGGCTGATACAAATGCAAACACAGAAAGTAGAACGAATGTCTCCTAAAGCTTCACCACTGCAGTGGTTTGCGAGCAGAGGCGCCACCTACTTTGGCGGCCGTGAACGAAAACGATATAATCACATCGTTTTCTACCTCTGGGCTATGTGAAATGTGTAAAGAATAAATCTTTTAGCAAAAAGCTGCTATCGCTTTGTATTAAATTGGCCGAAATGATCATAACACATACCGATTCGGGCACGGGAAGTTTAACGAATTTGTCCTCCTAGGCCATATATTTGGCCAATTTAATACAACAAAGCGATAGCAGCTTTTTGCTAAAAGATTTATTCTTTACACATTTCACATAGCCCAGAGGTAGAAAACGATGTGATTATATCGTTTTCGTTCACGGCCGCCAAAGTAGGTGGCGCCTATGCTCGCAAACCACTGTAGTGGTGAAGCTTTAGTAGACATTCGTTCTACTTTCCGTGTTTGAATTTGTATCAGCCCAAGTGTCTGACGATGGCTGGGATAGGCCGAAATGATCATAACACTTTAGTGATACCGATTCGAGCACGGGAAGTTTAACGAATTTGTCCTCCTAGGCCATATATTTGGCCAATTTAATACAACAAAGCGATAGCAGCTTTTTGCTAAAAGATTTATTCTTTATACATTTCACATAGCCCAGAGGTAGAAAACGATGTGATTATATCGTTTTCGTTCACGGCCGCCAAAGTAGGTGGCGCCTCTGCTCGCAAACCACTGCAGTGGTGAAGCTTTAGGAGACATTTGTTCTACTTTCCGTGTTTGAATTTGTATCAGCCCAAGTGTCTGACGATGGCTGGGATAGGCCGAAATGATCATAACACTTTAGTGATACCGATTCGAGCACGGGAAGTTTAACGAATTTGTCCTCCTAGGCCATATATTTGGCCAATTTAATACAATTATTTCCTCATAAAATTCTTGATAATTTTCAGGAAGATATCTAGTTATCTTTTGAATATTATTGATTTTTTTAATGTTAATTGGAAGTGTTTCCAATAGGATAAGCTCTTTCCTTTGGAAGTTGAACATTTTCGGTGTTCTGTGTTCCATCGATAAACTTCAATGCTTCAACAAGCTCTTTTTTTGTATGACTGTAGCGAAACTCCATAAAACTGGAAACTGCAAATGACTCATTTTGTGGACGTTGAATAAATTTTTTTTAAATAAAAAAACGTTGAATAAAAAGTTTTTATTTTGGCCATCACAACTGTTACTGTAGAGATGAAGTTTTTTTTACTATAGTAGGTATGTTTTGCTTTAAATAGTTGAAAATAAAAGAAAAAGTTTCATTTGTAGCTTTTTTAGCCACGCCTTCGTGGTAAAGACAAAATTGGGCACTGTTGTCTTTTAAGCTATGAATGATGAATGGAAATACTGATAGCTGACGTAAATAAAAAATATCTTGAACTAAAATCGACGGTAATGAAATGTTTTGCGTATAATCGAAGCAAATTCCAATAACGCTTGTCATTTTCTTTACACATTTTTTCCGTATTTTAAATGCCCTGATACCATTTTTTAGAGCGTCTTTTATGCACCATAAGTTCAACTAAGGCAGCTCTTTTATTTAAAGTAGAACTTGTATATTTAATAATAAGTTCTTCACATTGGTAGCATGAATCGACTTGCGGTCGCCCAAATTTATAGTCATAATGCTCTTTAAAAATGGCATAATATGTTGAATATTTGATATTAACTTCAGCATGTTTCTCTTTGAATAAGAAATGCATAATTTTTTCATTAAACTTTGCGTCTTGGTATTCTTTGGATGAATAATGACTTACGTACAATGTGCATAATATCACCAGGAACAGTTTTTCTATAATTCTGTAGACCCCTCAAAAATTTAGGAGATTTTCCGAAATACAAAAGAGCTTGTAAGCGTTGTACTGCTTTAGAACTTATGCCATGTAACTTTAAAAATGCATGTTTACAAACTTTGTCAAAGGATGAAGTTATTTGTGATGCTTCTTCTTTACGAGGCCTTCTCTTCTTATTAACTTTCGACTCTATTAAACCTTGCAGATACATATCTTGTTCATTTTTTGTTGAAAAAGAATATAATTTTTTCATTATCTCAATTTTGACTGCTGCGCGTATTTTTTCAAAACATTTTGACTTGCACCTTCAATAAAACAAAATTATTCAATAAACTACAAAAATAATAAAAATATTTGAAACTTACGTGCAAAGTTTTCCAATAGCCTTTCCTGGCTCCACGTGTCCTTGGTAATTTGTACATGGTTATCCCAACAACCGATTTCTCTTAGTTTTAAAAGTTTTATACTCATCTGGGTTTTTAACTCCCTTGTTTCTCTTTTTTGTAATCTCAGTATCACTCATATTAAATCGAATATGTAGTATTCTACACAACAATCGCCGAAATATAAAAGTATTTGTCTATAAACAACAACAAATCAACCTGCTTGTCATTTATCACCAAGCAAAGTCGCTGTATTCATGACACTACTAGCGCCAGTCAAAGATCAGCGGCAAATTTATAAACGATATATCAAAGACTTCATAAATAGATAAAGTCATGATACTATGAATAACAAGATAGTATCTTCCCGTAGCCCAAAATCGGTAGTGTTCGCGCATGCCGTCATTGGAGAGTAGAATTTGAATTCTTGTTAAAGTTAAATGGGATTTGTGTGCATTCTGTGATGAAATTACTGGACGAAAATAAGTTAAGAAGTTCAATAATTACAATAATTGTATACATAAGGATATCTCCAAACTATTTATTAAGGATTATTTATTGACACATACAAAAAACTGACATTTCGAACGTGCAACTCTCCAATGACGTCACGACTTATGCGCAATATCTTATCTTCTTATCATAGTATCATGGATGAAGTATTTTGTTGGCTGCCACAGACACACAGTACTGAAGACATATTCTTTTATGACTAAACGTTAGATATAAGTATTGAAAACAAATTTTCGTCATAATCTCAAAGTAGGGACTTATATCTTTTCATAAATAAGCGATTCATTTGCTTTCAGCATTTCTCCAGATACAAAAAGACATTAACTACATGTAGAGACCGTTTTTCATTTTTGAATATTCACCAACTCATTAAAGCTTTACGCTTTTACGTACAAAGAATGATATTGCTGAATTTGCTAAAATAAGGAAAAAGTAGTAAAACATTTTAATAATGCTGTTAATAACGGATTTAAATACATAACCCATCTTTTACCAAGGGTAATAAAAACGAATATAATTTGACCAAAGTAGTTTTATTCATTAAAGTCAAGCCTAATTAAGAAAAAAATATAACAAAAAAATTTTTCATGTTCGTAATTTACAAAAAAAAAAAACACTGGTGCGCACCACTGGCTAAATCCGTTAACAATGGTATTGCGAAAAACAGTTGGCGTGCAAATGAACTTTGCACTTTTGGCACGTAGGTATATACTGTATGCTTATGGCACACTCACATATGATCTGTGCGAAATTCATTTGGTACATTTACTAGAGCCGCTTGAGATTCTCTGGTATTTTAGAATTTAATAAGTCGCAAAGCTAGGTAAGATCTAAAGTCGATTTGCGACATTTTATTATCATTTGCTATATTATATATTTTGTGGCCACCACCACTTCTTACCCATAACCTTTATCCGGTAGTTGGATACACCATTGTCATGTAAATCTACACCACCCATATTTTTATTATATTGGTAAATAACTGCAGGCTATGATCTGTGCGAAATTCATTTGGTACATTTACTGGAGCCGCTTGAGATTCTCTGGTATTTTAGAATTTCAAAAGTCGCAAAGCTAGGTAAGATCTAAAGTCGATTTGCGACATTTTATTATCATTTGCTATATTATATATTTTGTGGCCACCACCACTTCTTACCCATAACCTTTATCCGGTAGTTGGATACACCATTGTCATGTAAATCTACACCACCCATATTTTTATTATATTGGTAAATAACTGCAGGCTGTGGAACACTAACAATTTTTTTTGTGGTCAGCTGTATCTCCTTGCAGTTTCCAATGGTTCAATATGGTAATGAGTGCTGATCAATGTAACTATTGAGTTATCGTGCCATCTTACTAAAGAAATGTGCGTATTCTCCTCAAAGTAAGAGTCATAACAACCCCTAGGGCTTTTTTTCATTAGATTTGGACACTGTAGAGGACACCCTTCTGTTCTATTGGCTCTTATAGTGCCTGTTGCAAAAAATCCATGTTCTTTCAGTGTTCGAAATAAACCATAGGATGAGAAGAAATTGTCGAAAAATATGTTGTGATTATTCTTAATTTTTATAATTGATAATAACTCCAGAATAACTCTGGTTCAGCAGATGTACCTTGATAGGGCACGAACTTGTACATATATCCATCACTTGAAAAAATACACCAAAGTTTAAAACCGAACCTTATTGGCTTGCCGTTGATAAACATTTTACACGAGTGTCGTCCAAAGTACGAAACCATTTCTTCATCTATAGATATGTTATGTGAGAACACAATAAATTGCATGAATTTCTCATTTGCTTTGTCAAAAATGGGCGCAATTTACAAAATTTATCATTGGTATCAAGTTGTCCACTATCACTTAAATGCAAATTGCGTTTTATGGAGGTAAATTTGTTACGGCTCATGCAGTCTTTTACCACCTGTACCCCTTTATCTTCATCAAGTGACCAATACATGAGGTCACTGTGGGTCTGAGGTAACGTGTGGTATCCTGATAAAATTAAAATTCCAATGAAGTTGAGGTCTTTTCTAGTTAGACTAAAATCATTTCTGTTATTGGCATGAGCATATTGTAAAGAATATTGAACAATCGTATCTTGAATATCTAAGTCAAAAAATAGAAAGAAAATTTCTAATGGTGCCAGTCCTTCCAAAGCCTTCAGAGATTCAGTAGATGCTTTTTCATTTGACTCAGGTCACATTTTTTTCTTTCTTACTTCTGAATTTACTGTTTGTATGTAATGAATTGTCACTGAAAGATTCCGCTACGAAATTCAAATCTTCTCCTACATCATGTAAATCTTCCTCACTAGTGTGGATTTCAAAAGTGCCGGCAATATCTTTATTGTGGCCCATAAATTCATTTCCAATTCCCTCTGGATCTGGAATATCTTCCTCATCAGTTAATTGGTTCTCGTCTGGCGGAATATAAACGATATCTATTTCACCTAAAAATTACAGCTGCTGTAGTCTGCATACAAGACAATGTAAAATAAAAACACGTACCATAATTTTCCAACTCATCAACTACCTCCTCTAAAGCTTCTTTAAGCTGTTTTTGTGTAAGAAATTTTGGCAAGATTGTAACAAAAACAGAATGAGTAATTTATTATCACCAAGTAAAAAACAGAATCAAACTCAACGGCGTTTCTAACAAGACTAACATAAAAGATAAATACAACATTCCAATACTTTTAGGTCCTTCAAGGCCAAATCCAATAACATTGTTAGTGGGGATGAGCGGTTGACACTGATATTTTATGAGATTGTAGTGAAACTACGTATTTAGCCAGTGGTGCGTTAACGCACCATTGGTGTTTGGGGTAACGTTACAAAAAAATTGAAAAGACACAAACATTTCCTCGTACAGTATTGTAATTTTAGTCTTTCCTGTTACTAATTTTAACATATTTTTAAAATATACGGAAAATAAATAGTTTAAAACATACATAAAAGATGAACGTCCGGACAACACCAATTTTACTAATTTTTGAATATTTATTGTAGACTTATTTTATTTGTTATAAAAGGGTGTATTTTTGATGAGTTATATATATTATATACTACTTATATTTGATTACTGATGTCAGGAAAAAATTAAAACTGAACTGGTGCGTTAACGCACCAATGGTAAAAGATGAATTAAACCGTGTAAAACGGAATTACATAGTCGTTTTTTTCGCCAATTTTCCGCCATGGATAGGGTTGCGCGTTATCCAAATTGAACATTTCATATTACAATATGCAAGTAATCATTGCATCACTACATCATCGTCATACACAGCATTGTGTGGTAGACGGAGTCTGGGTTATACATATTAATGCATGGTACAGTTTAATGTTACTTATTTTCCAACAAAGCCGCAATGTGAAAGTATCTTTAGAGGTTATATAAAAATATAATTTTAAATTTTGTTGTTTCATGTGATATATTTACCCAAAATTAAAAAACAATGAAAATAATGTTTTAAAACAAAATATTTTACCATTACATCGTAAAAAAGTTGTTACAGTATTTTTAAATATAAATTAAATTGTTCCAAAATATAATAGAAGAAACCTGGAATTAAATATGATTATTAACTTTTTTCTTTAATACTGTATACTTCTTTTAGTTTGAATATCATCCAGGATTGCCTGAAGTTCCTCGTCTTCAAATCGTCCTTCAAGGGAAGGAATTAGAGATTTCGCCTCCTCGGTGGTTTCCGGACACAAGTTTGCGATAGCAGCCAACTCGAATTTATGAAGTTTTTTGGTCTGCATTAGTAAACTGAAAATATACAATTTTTAATTAGTAGTGTAGCACATCTTTTGTAAAATTACATAATTTATTTTATTTAAATATATTATATTGTATAACCAATCAGAAACCGATAAACAGAGTATCGGGCTTGGACTTTGACAAACATCTAAGTGAAATTTCATTATTATGCCTCATCTATATCCTAAGTTATCCGTATCTTTGGTGGCAATTGATCTATTAACTTCAACTTCAGTAGTGTTCTGAACAAAAGATCTGGGACCAAGAGGAATCTATTTACCAAGCTTTTATACTAGAACTTTTCTTCACAGATTAATTTGTGATACTAAAAACATTATTTATTGTATTTTCAGAGAAAATAATATGTATTTTATTATTTGTCTTGTAGTTTATAATTGGAAATCTTTTATTAATATATATATATATATATATATATATATATAATTCGAAGAATTAAACTCATGGTAGAAGTAATCACAGTCCGATGTTGAGGTTCTGAATCAAGAGAACTGATTTCGGAATACCTGTAACAAAGTCGTAGTCTGTATATTGGACCACTTGGTTTGGTCAATCATATACTATGTTATGTATGGTCTGTTGTTCTGCCGCAAAGTCGCAATAAGCGCTCTAATCCATGTCCCACATTTAAAGAGTTCAGCCCTCATACAGCGAACCCAAGATGATGCTTTACAGATTCTCGATGATCTAAATAACCTCGATCCAAACATCTCTTTTATACTGCAACCAAAATATAACAATAAGTTGAACTTCTTTGATATGACTATACCTCGCAAAAAAGATTCTCTAGACTACAATCCTCGTAGCTAAAGTAATGCTTAAACTTAAAGCACCCAACAAACAAAGAGAGATAAAGAGGATAGAACTGAGAAAGAAAGAAGACCTTCTACAGGAAGTACAGAAAAGTATGCCCTCTATTCGTAACGGAACATCACAAGAAATATGGAAGACTGTTAAACATTGCGTAACAACACCAGTGGATCGCTGAAAGAAAAATAATCCGGTGAAACGGAAACACTGGATAGCAGATGAAACTCTTAAAATAATTGAGAATAGAAGAAATCTTTGTAAAAGTGGTGTACATAGTGAAAGGGAAAAAGCTAGTTTAAGAAACCTCTATAAAGAAATAAAACGAAGATGTAAGGCCGACAAAAAACAGTACTATCAAAGTATATGCAAAGAAATTGAGAGACATGGTCAGAATAATCAGCCGAGAGATCTATTTAGAAAAATACGCTACCTGACAAGAGACTTCAGAGCCAGAACTTGGGCCATTGAAGATAACACTGGAACCCTGAGAACAAACAAAGAAGACATAGCAGAGACATGGAGATCGTATTGCAGGGACCTATATAAAGATGATCAACGCCAAGAGCTTGTTAGCCAAATGTCTGACGAGGTGGAAGAAGAACCTGATATACTCGAAAATGAAGTAAGACAGGCTATCAACAAGCTCAAATATAACAAAGCACCAGGTCCAGATATGATAACAGCAGAAATGCTTAAAGCCACAGAAGAAACCGGCGTAAAGTTACTTCATCTACTCTGTAACCAAATATGGCACCTATGCATGAATTAAAAGAAATGACCAGAGACAGAGATCTCTGGAGACGGACAATACACGACATCACGTCGACCACTACACTCCCCCTGGGGGGTCAGGATTGAAGAGAGAGATACTCAAACAGATCATGTTATACACGAAACATCTAATCATCCCACCCAACATAAAATGGCTGCTTTCAACAGGTACATTTATATGCTACTCACATTTCCAATTTCTAATGAGAACTTTAATTTAGAACTTTATACTCTCAAGCAAATTGCTTTCAATAATGGTTATGATCCCAACATGATCTATAAGCTTCTAAATAGAGCTAAACTTAAAATTGCAGAAAAGCTTGCTTATTCATCACAATGTTTCTTCTTCTTCTTCAAGTTCCACTCCTATCGGAGATTGGAAATCATTCTGGCAATTATAATTTTATTGGTTACGCGCCTGAATAGTTCAATTGAACTGCATCCAAACCATTCACGGAGATTGCGTAGCCACGAGATTTTACGTCTTCCTACGCTTCTTCTACCTTTGATTTTACCCTGCATTATATTCCTTAGTAATTCGAATTTTTCATCTCTCATGATGTGCCACAAGTATTCCAATTTCCTGATTTTTATGGAATTTAAAACTTCGCAATTTTTTCCTAGTTGTTCGAGAACTTGTTTGTTTGTTTTGCGATCCATCCATAATATTTTTAAAATACGTCGGTAACTCCACATTTCGAATGCTTCTAGGTTTTTAATGTTGGATTTTTTAAGTGTCCAAGCTTCAACTCTATACAAAAGGGTAGAGAAAATATAACATCGAAGCATTGTGATCCATGCTGCAAGGTATTTGTACGAAGATATTTGTTCAATTTCTGTATTATCTAGTACTAGCTTAACTTTGATGTTTTGTGCTTTTGTAAATACCATGAACTTGGTTTTCTTCAAATTGATTTTTAGTCCATACTCGCTGCAATATATATTTAGTTGTTCAGCAAAGTGTTGCAGTTCTTCTAGTTTTCCTGCCAGAAGGATATCTTCCAGAATATCTTATGTTATTAAGTGGCTCACCGTTTATCATAAGGCCCTCACTGATCTCGGCAAGCGCTAATTCTGAGATGGCTTCACTGTATAAATTAAATAACAAGGGTGATAAAATCACAATGTTTGCTTCAACCTAATACTACAAATAACATCAGATAGTTATGTCATTGCTTGTTTTATTTCGAAGAATTCTATGTTAGGGAGTATTTCTGAGTTGACATTCGTTATCTTTCTCTTAAGATCTTCCTTTGCAGAGTTATCTGGGATCTTGTTTGAGGAATATAAATCACGGTAAAATGTTTGAGTAACTTTTAGGATTTCGTTCTTTTCCATCTTTATCCTTCAATGAGATTATTATAGGCTTTCCTAAGTTTGATCTTAAGCATTTCAGGCCTCGGTTCTTTTCGATTATCTTTTCTACCTTGTTTTCATTATAGATCGTTATATCTTCCTTTACTCCCTTCTTTATTTGTTTATTCAATTCTTTGAAACCATTGGTGTTTCGCATTCCTTCGCTTAGAAATGTGCCTCTCTTTTCCATCAGCCGTTTTGTTCCATCACTTATTCTGTCTTCTTTATTTTTTGTTTTCTTTGCAACAGTCAGTCCTGAAGACTTCTCTGTACTCATCTCCATTCTATCGTATTTTAGTTTGATATATCTGATTACAATAATTACGTGGCCTGTTTCTACTGGTTTTCGTCTGTTTAAAATGAATCCTTTCTCTTAAAAGGAGATGATCGCTGCCAGCTCTGAGTCGATTGAGAGCAATTATATCGTCAAAAATGTCTTTGTTCCCACACAACAAGTAATCGATCTCGTTTTTCGTCTTTTTATCGGAAAATATTCACGTCCATTTTCGGTTTGCTGGTTTCTTGAAGTGTGTGTTCATGGCATACCATGTAGTCCATATGTATGGAATAAATCCATTTTTAGCGTTATTATGTACTATGTAAAAAAAACCTGAAACAGGTCGATTTTTATTCTTACATTCACAACTTTATTAAAATATTATCCCCCTCCAGCACCCCCTTTGAAGTCCCTTAGTCCTCTGTTCAGCAATATTAAGTTTTTTTAAGTTTGGTGCAATATTAACTGGGAAAAGTGATTTTTAAGATGTAAAATTTTTATAATGACTCATCACAAAACTTTAGGCTGAATGACGATAATAATGTCACAGAATATTTAGAATGTATTTTTCATGACCACCATTTGTCACCTCGGGGTAAATGGAAAGGGTCTGAATCACCTTCTGTACCCCGTGTGCTCTGTAGAGGGCTTCGAGAACGTCTACGAAAGCACCTCTACCCAAGTCCACTTTCAGGTTATGGACTTGTGAAAGTTGTCTTCTGATGGACCCGTCTTGAAAAAGACGGGTTATTTCTTACATGACGAAAATATTCGACGAAATAAACCATCAGGTTGTAGTCTTCGGTGGCTTGCCTTGACAAAGGCAAGATATTTCTTACACGACTAAATAGTCGAAATAAAACACCAAGTTTCAAGTTGAATAAAATCTCAGCCACAGAGTATAGGGTAGGCTAAAAGAAAGCAGAGCCCCGAGAGCACTAAGCTCTCGGAGAGCCCGTGAAGGACTGACTTGATTGACCTGTCTGTCATCGTTTTTTACTCTCTCTGTATGAGGGAGCCCCTGTTTTAGGCTGCTTGCCTCTTCAGGGATTGGGTTTGTTTTGGATTTTTTGGGTTGTTTATTCTACCGTTAATGTCCGGAGTGGAGTCGGTTTTAAGGCTGAGAATTGGTTTTGCCAATTGTCTTCGGTGGTCGAGCGTTTTTATTACTTTGACCGCTGTTTTTCCTTACTTTGTCTTCGCTTTAATTCACAATCGCGCTTGTCGGTCAACACAGAACCAGTGTATTGCACTGAAATTCTGTGATTGAGCGAGCGCGGCTGTGGCAAGCGTAGATTTTCGGGAACAGCGGTCGCCGGGATTTAATGTTGGTGGAAATTTCTCGTTGCTTATCCCGTTTATTACTAAAATTTGCTGGTATCACTCACATCTCCCACCATCGGTCGAACCAGTGTATTGCACTGAAATTCGTCCTCCGGCCGGTGATGCGGGCGCCCCAGGTCGTAGTGTACTCAGGATGTTGCAGCGAGCAATGTTTTTATATGTGGTCGGCTGGGTGGGAGGAGCTTACGTATCTCTGCTTTGTTGGCCTTGTGGTGGGGGGTGGCTTCGTGTTTTTCGTGTTTCTGGACCTCGTCTTCGTCGGCTTGGTGGTTAATTAAATAACAGCGACCCTCCTCGTTAAAAACGGCTCTTTAGCAGAGTCTTTTGGATTTTTTTTCAAACGTGGAGGATAGCTGTGGCTACAACCTCACCTAGGATCAGGTATAATTTGTGCAATGAGTTAGGAAACCACAGAAAACTAACTCTCCCTGTCCTTCTTAGTTATTAACGCGGTACTCGTAAGGAGTTGCTTCGAGGACGTCATAGTATTCATCCGGGAGATCTGCTCCTGCCGCATTTAGTAGGAGAGATGGGATGTGTGGAACTTTTATTTTGGGTGTTCTGAATACTATGTGTCCTCTAGAGTGGCAAGGCATCTTGAGAACTCTCTGGGCCCTGGTGTTGCGACCCTGGATAGTCCGCAAGGTGTATCTCTTGCCTAGGGATTGGAGTCGGGTTGTAATTAATGGGGTGTTGTTGGCTGTAGTGTGGATTAAGTTTGAGGGATAATGGAATATCTTTCTGCATATCTTCCGCAGAATCTGCCTCTCACAAGCGAGAACTTTGTTCCTTAGTCTACGGTTTAAGGCCGTAAACAAAGGGGCACGGTATTCAATAACTGGCCTTATGAATGTTTTATAGGTGTGCAAAAGTGTCGTTTTATTAGTAGCTCCGAATTTTCCGTTTATACCCCCCAAAAGCGAAGCTCGTTGCCTTACTTGTTTCAGGACATTCTGAAGTTCTGGCTCCCAGTTAAGAGTTCTTGCTAGAATAACTCCTAAATAGGTGACAGAAGTTCTGAATACGAGCCTCGTTTGGTATAGGTATAAGGGCGGAAGATCGAGGAGACGGTAACTAGGATGTTTGAACACGATGTTTTGTGTTTTTGTCGCATTTAGCGTGATACGCCAATTTGCACACCAACTTGTTATTTGATTGAGTTGAATTTGGGCGTTATTGAAAGCCGCTTGTATCCTGCCTGATGAGAGGAGAGCCGTGTCGTCCGCATACAGAAGGATTTTTGTAGAGTCTCTAGGACCCCTCGGTACGTCATATGTATATACTGAGTATAAAATGGGAGCCAATATGGAACCTTGAGGGACTCCCGCTAGGGGAGTAAAGGGTTCGCTGAGTTCTGTTCCTACCTTAACTCTAACCGTTCTGTTCGATAGATATGATTGCATTATTAGTATAAATGGAAGTGGCAATCCAATAGCTTGAAGTTTCTTGATCAGGCCTGTATGCCAAACCTGATCAAAAGCTTTTTGGACGTCTAGGAACGTGCCGATGACGACGTTGTTTCTGGAATTAATGCTTTGTGAGATATGCGAGACTACTTCCGTTAATGCATTTTGTGTTGAGTGACCCGTCCTGAATCCGAATTGAAAATCTGGGATGATATTGTTGTTTTCTAGGAATTCTTCGAACCTCTTTTTTAGGAGACGCTCGTAGACTTTGCCTAGGGTATTTAAGAGCGAAATAGGTCTGTACGATTCAGGATTTGTACGGTCTTTGCCCGGTTTAGGGATCATTATTGTGTTTGCTACTTTCCAGGAGACTGGGAAATAGCAAATCTTAATGGCTGCATTAACTATAGTCGTGATTATTGTAAAAATACTCGGAGGTAATTGTTTGAGGCATTTATTGTGAATGCTATTGGGGCCGGGAGCTGTGTTTTTACTGACGTTACACAGTTCTCGAATAGTTTCTTCGTCAGTGGGGGCTATCATCGGATTATTGATGTAGTCCTCATGACGGTATGGAGTGTTGAGTATTTCACGGACTTGTATTTCGGTTTGAGTTTTAAAGTTTACACAGAACTCAGGGTTATCCGGAGATCTGAGGGTGGCTTGGAGAACATTTTTAAATGTTTCCGCTTTGTTTAGGGGTGTGGAAATAATGCTATTTCCAATTTTTAAGTGAGACTTCGGGATCGATTTTTGTTTTGTTAGGACTTTAAACAAATTCCAGAATTTAGAGCCCTCTCTGTAGTCTAGAGTCGAGGTGATGCGTCTCCATTGCTGGTTTTTCAGCGCATTCACCTCGAGTCTTATACTCGCGGAGAGCCTATTGTATTCTGTCTTTGTTATTGGATCTCTGTACCTTTTATATCCTCTCAGGAGTCGGCGTTTTCTTTTGATTTTTGCCACGATATGTGCGGGCAGGGCCGGAGAATATAAGTTGTACGTGGTTAGGGGGACTGCTATTTCAATAGCCTCATTTATGAGACTATCTACTTGAGTTATAGCTAAGTCGATATGTTCTTGGGTTTCTATGTTGCCTAACAAGGGGAGATTGTTGTTTATTGTTTCTTTAAAAAGGTCCCAATTGGCTCTACGATAATCTCGTCTTTTTATTGGTATTGGGATCACTGGGTCTGTCAGACTTGTGTTTACCAGTAGTGGTAAATGGTCTGACGTTATTGAGTCACCTATGAAACATTCATCATCGAACCTGTTTATTATGTTTTCTGTACATATTATATGGTCGATGTTGGATATTCCAACGTGACTGAAAAAGGTTGGGTTGGAATTTTCGATTCTGATGATAGGGAGTTCTAATAATAAGTCCGTCAGGTGTATACCGTCTAGATTGACCTGAAAATCGCCTATTTTTATACTTTCTGAAGTAGCTATTAGGGATTTCCAGGTCAGGGAGGGGCCAACGGGAAAAATAAGGGGCGGGGCGATGCGTCTCGAACGTGAACTAGTCGCGTCCGAAAACACATTCACTTCTGGACAATAACCGACGCGATTTTGCAATTCTCGTACAACATTATGTACGACCTCGGGGGTTATTTTGTTAATTTTTTCTGTTAACCTAACTTTTAAATCAGCAATACTATTTGGTCTATTAAAATATACTTCAGATTTAAAATAACCCCATAAGAAGTAATCGAGAGGAGTCAAATCGGGGATCTAGACGGCCATTCGATCGTTCTACGAACTTTCGGTCTTCCAATCCATGTACAGTCAATTTTGCAATATTGCTTAGTTTGTTGGGGAAATTGCTCGCGTATTAATGAGGTGCTTGTTCTTAAAAAAAAATATTATTCGTATCATGACGTTTAGAAGGCGCTTGGATTCCTGTAGACCAATTTTTAAAAAATTAAATATTTTAACTGTAATTTCGCTGTATATTTTAGTTGTGTTGTATATGTAAAGTCACATAGATGTAATTTTATTTGCAGAAATGATGTTTCCTTAATGAGTGGCTACAATTTTCGTTACAGAAATGATTTGGTGACCCCTGCTCGTCACTTGACTGTTGTGGGCAAGGGTCCTTACCCAACATGCGTTAGTTTGTATAATAAATTACCTAATTATGTTAAAGAGTTAAATAGTTATGTATTTAAGAGAACAGTTAAGAAATTACTTCTGGCAAACACTTTCTATTCGTTAGAGGAATACTTGCAGGCATCTTTTTAACAATTTGTATGTTTTTGTGTATATTTTATGTTTTATGATTGTGCTTATAGTTGTATGTACCTATAGTTTTTTAGATTGTATTTTGACGCATTTCAATACTTATAAAAGTCAGATGAAATAAAGAATATTGATAATCCTACTATTGGGAGAAAGCTCGTTTAAATAATTTCTAACTAAAAGTGCAAAATGTGGTTGAGTTTCATCTTGTTAGTAGTAAATAGATTTATCTCATTTAAATGATTAATTAACTTCTTCTTAAGGTGCCTTCTCCATTACTGAAGGTTGGCTATAACTACAGCAAATTGCTCTCTATCTTGAGCTGTTCTTAGTATCGCATGTGTGTCCATGCCTGTCCAGTCTCTTATGTTCTTCAACCAGGAGCATTTTCTTCTTCCTGGACCTCTTCTTCCTTCCACTTTCCCTTCCATTATAAGTCGTAGGAAGTTGTATTTTTCTCCTCTGTAGATATGTCCTAAATAACTCGTTTTTTCGGTTTTTTACAATATTTAGGAGTTCTCTGTCAGTACCCATTCTTCTTAGCACCTCGTTGTTGGTCACGTGCTCTGTCCAAGAGATCTTCAGCATTCTTCGAAAAACCCACATCTCAAAGGCTTCTATACGCCTCATACTTGTAATTCCGAGAGTCCATGTTTCCACTCCGTATAGCAATATGGAATAAATAAACGTTTTTACAAATTGGTATCGGATGTCCAACGATAACGTAGAGTTTATTAGAAATTTTTTCATTCGCTGAAATGCGGACCTAGCATATTCTATACGAGCACGTATTTCGACCTCGTGGTCAAGATCGTTTGTTATCCAGCAACCAAGATACTGGAATCTTTGTACTGGTTCTATATGTTTGTTATAGATACGAATATTAATATTGTTCTGAAGCTATTTTCTTGTGGCATTGTAAATTAATTACTAATAAACTGGGAATAAGCCACAATTAAAGATAAAAATACGTTTATTGACGTTTCAATTTCCACTTCGGAAATCGTTCTCAAAATACAAACAGTAAATTAAACAAATTTTGTTTTTTGTTACATAGTGAAAAATTCTTCTAATAATTTAATTTTATCTGACTCATTTATATTGACAATTCAGACATACATTATGCATTTTAAAGTAGACGACTTTAAAATGATATTGCCAATATTGTTGAGTTGCGCTCCTGGGACGACTTTACTTATAAGATAGTTCATTCGATTACATGAAATCAACTTTAACTTGAGAATATCCGTCAGAAAAAATCATTGCATGTAATTCGTCTTTAAAAAGACAAACACATGACATGTGTTTGTCTTTTTAAAGACGAATTACATGCAATGATTAAAAAAATATGGAATCACTAACGGGAGAATTTTACTGTCATCATGTCATGTGTTTGTCTTTTTAAAGACGAATTACATGCAATGATTTTTTCTGACGGATATTCTCAAGTTAAAGTTGATTTCATGTAATCGAATGAACTATCTTATAAGTAAAGTCGTCCCAGGAGCGCAACTCAACAATATTGGCAATATCATTTTAAAGTCGTCTACTTTAAAATGCATAATGTATGTCTGAATTGTCAATATAAATGAGTCAGATAAAATTAAATTATTAGAAGAATTTTTCACTATGTAACAAAAAACAAAATTTGTTTAATTTACTGTTTGTATTTTGAGAACGATTTCCGAAGTGGAAATTGAAACGTCAATAAACGTATTTTTATCTTTAATTGTGGCTTATTCCCAGTTTATTAGTAACGAATATTAATGTCGACATTTGGTGTACGTGTAACAGCCATCACTTTTGTTTTATTTGTGTTTATATTTAGTCCCAAGCTATCTCCCTCTCTGGTTATGACATTCAAAAGTCGTTGTAAACCCTCAGCACTGTCCGCAATAATGACGGTGTCGTCTGCGTATCTTAAGTTGTTTACGTATTCTCCGTTGATTTTTATTCCTTCTTCAATATTTTCGAGGGCATTTTGAAAGATCTTTTCGGAATATATATTAAATAACAGTGGAGAAAGTACACAGCCCTGACGAACTCCTCTTTTTATTGGCAATTCTGCTGTCAGACGATTGTCTATTTTGATAGATGCCATTTGATCCCAATATAGTTTTTTAATAAGTGCTACAGTGTTATGGTCTATACCATGTTGTGTTAGGGTTTCTATGAGTTCTGTGTGTTTAACTCGATCAAACGCTTTTTCGTAGTCGATAAAACAGAGAAAGACGTCTTTTCGCTGATCTCGGCATTTTTGTAGTAATACCTGGAGGCCAAATAATGCCTCCCTTGTACCAAGCCCCATACGAAATCCAAATTGATTGTCGCTAAGGTTTCTTTCGCATTCTCTGTATATTCGTTGATGTACAATTTTGAGTAAAATTTTCAGAAAATGGCTCATCAGGCTAATTAATCTGAACTGTGAGCATCTATTTGCTTTATTTTTCTTGGGTATAGGTATAAATGTCGATCTAAGCCAGTCTTCTGGGAAGATTCCAGTGGTATATATTTTGTTAAATAATATTGTTAATGTCTGAAGATTTTCTTCATTGATGAGCTTTATCATCTCTACGTATATTTCATCTGGACCTGAGGCTTTTCGTGACTTTGCCGTATTGATTGTTTTTGTAACTTCAGATGTTAATATATCAAGTATTGTTTCTTGTACTATATTCATTTGTGGTTCTGTTCTCTCGTCATCAAACAGATCTTCGATGTATTTTTCCCACATGTCTCCTACTTCTTCTGGACTAGATACTATTTCGTTGTTATCATCTACTAAAGTTGTTGTAGTGATTTTTTTCTTCATATTTGTGACTTCCTTAATCTTTTTGTAGGCATTAAAGTAGTCATGCTTTTTTAGTAAATGTCCCAGTTCCTCACACTTGCTGCTCATCCATTCTTCTTTGGCTTTCCTAATTTTGTTTCGGATGATTCTCTGGGTTTCTTTATATTTTTCTACATTACGATTTTTGTAAGATCGCCTTATGTCCATCAGTTCTAGGATTTCTTCTGTCATCCATGTATTCTTTGTTTTTCTGGTGCTGTCTTGTAGTTGTTCTCTTTGTATAGTTGTCATCGTTGTTTTGAAGGTGTGCCAAATACTTTCTATTGTCTCTTCTGCTTCCGCGGGGGTTTCACTGAACTTTTCTTTGAGTGTATCATTGAGTTTTTTCTCTATTTCTGCCTGTACTATTGGGTCTTTAAGTTTTTCTAGGTTAGGTTTTATATTCTTTCTGTATTTGATTTTTTTTAGTCTAATTAAAATTTTACCAACAACAGGATTGTGGTCGGAACCGATGTCCGCCCCGGGATATGTTTTAACTCCCTTGATTCCATTTCTATAACGTTTCTCAATTAATATATAGTCAATCTGGTTTCTTATTATGCGGTTTCGATTATCGCCAGGTGCTTTCCATGTATATAACCTTCTTTTGGGTTGTTTAAACCAGGTGTTTGCGATCATTAGATTTTCTTCTTGGCAAAATTGGACCAGTATTTCTCCTCTATCATTTCTTTGGCCCAAACCAAAGTTTCCTACTACGTCTTCGGTCCGCCCTTCACCTACTTTGGCATTAAAATCTCCCATAATAATGTTTACAGCATTTTTCTTTGTGATCTTCATTAGCTGCTTGATCTCTTGGTAGAATTCTCGTACTTCTCTTTCTGGTTTTTCTGCTGTAGGAGCATACACTTGAATAAGGTTAATATTACGAGGAGTGGTATTAATTTGCAGCATAGCTACTCTATCAGATATAGGTATAAAGTTCTTTATACATTTACTGCTTTTCTGGTCAACTATAAATGCCACTCCGTTATAATGATGAGGATCGTCGTTACCAGCATAGTATATCACATGGTTATCGATGTTTGTCTGTCCAGATCCAGGCCATCTGACTTCACTGACTCCGAGAATGTTGACTCCCATTCTTTTCATTTCTTTCACGATGTTATGAGATTTTCCTGGCATATAGAGAGATTTTGCATTCCAGGTTCCAATTTTTAACTTGTAATTTTTGTTTTCCACTTTCGGGTGGTTCCTAGCATTTGTCGTGGGGATTCTTAGCACCCCTTGACCATCTAAGGTCTGCCACGGACTAGGGGCCTTTTGTTTTCCGTAACTTGCCATAGTTATAATATCTTGAGAATTTAGTGTGTTGGTTTCTCCTTGCCTTACACACCGCAGTATTATAACCGATTTAAACCAATATCTGATTGTCGCCCATAATTATCTGCTTCCAAACCTGTTAAGAAGTCATTCTTCCCCAGCCTTGGAGTTAGTAATGACATAGCTGCTGCCCTATACCATGTCCTCAGTTGATCCGCGGGTGCTTATTTGGCGAACCTTATTCGCACCTATCCTGTATAATATATACAGGACGTCCCCGATCAGCCATATGGGACGCGCCGTGTCGGGGATGAGGACTTCCCCACCCAGTCTGTCTTTTGCGAAGCGTTGAAGAATCCCTACTTAGTTCAGAACTCTTCCTCCACAAAAGCTGAGACCGGCACGGGATTAATTAACATCAGGAACAAATCTTCGTAATGTATGCACTAAAAAGTTAATTAAAAAATCTAGATAAACCCATCAACTGTGCCCTCAAAAAAAAGACAAATAATTTTATTGTTAATGATACCAACACAAACGTTAACTTTTTTAGGATATTGCGTGTGAGTCTCACACACCCAGGGAGGATTTTCTCTGCTCCAATATCTGCAGTTCTATTTGTTAACTATTCCGTTTAAATGAAACGACGCTTCATCAGAAGAAACTATTTTGTTTATGAACTGCAAATATGCGTTCATTATGTCCATCATCATTTCATAGAATTCTGCCTTCTGTTTGGATCATCTTCATTTAACTTCTGAATTAACTGAACTTTGTAAAGGTGGTATTTTTCTTCATGCAAAACTCTCAAAATAGATGATTTGCTTACATCATTGACGGCGTTAAGTTCTCGAGTTGTCTTATGCGGATTTTCCTCGATCTCTAGAAGTACATCTAACTTTTTTTGTCAGTAAATTTAACATTTCTACCTGGTTTTTCAATATTTTTTACATGTCCAGTAAAACGAAACTTCTTTTTAATTTTGCTATTTTGAATTTCTAAAATCGCCTCGGTTATTGCCAAGAAGTAAATGGTGGGCATTTAATTTAATTGCAAAGTACATTGAAAAATATATTCTAAATATTATGTGACATTATTATCGCCATTAAACCTAAAGTTTTGTGATAGAGACATCATCAGAATTTCTAAGAAATCAATTTTCTCAGTTATGATTGCACCAAACTTAAAAAACTTTATATTGCTGAACAGAGGACTAAAATCAAGGACTAAAATCACTGTCTAACAAGGTGTCACACGACCCCCTTTGCTATTTAAAATTTTCGAGGGGGTCCTTATAATTCAAAGGGGTGCTGGAGGGGGATAATATTGGTATACCATAAATTGTCAATTTAAGAATAAAAATCGACATGTCTCAGGTTTTTTTCACAGAGTACATAATAACGCTAAAAATGAATTTATTCCATACATATGGACCACATGGTATAAATTTTGTTATTCTAAGAAGTTATATAATTTTTCTCCTCTTTCAATTCTTGTGCCATAACCATGCATCCCTATTTTAGTTTCAGTATTTTCTTCTTTACCTAATTTTGCGTTGAAATCGCCCATAACGATGGTATACTCTGTATCATTTTCTTCTAATTGGGAAATCACTAGTGTATAATAGACCAGCATTTTTGTTTCTGATTGACTTAATAACTTCATTTGACAGAGTAATACTCAAAGATCCACCCATCTTCTGTATAACAGAGAAGCTCCCCTAAATATCGTAAAGACAGGGGGTGACTCAAGAAGCAAAATTCAGCTTGTTCGTCTAGTTTTTAGACACCACATCTCTGACGACTGGACTATATGGATATGTAGACTGTTACTGTACTCGAGTTAGTTTTCACTTATTTAAGTACTCGTTCATTAAGGTCAGCTCATTTGAAAGCAATAGGCCGTCCGCAAATCTGAATTTCCCAGGTGATTTAAAGGGAATGTGAAACGAAGTGGAGTCAATATAGAACCCAAAAGGAGACCATTACTTAAACGTTAAGGCTTGCTAGGCTATTTAAATGTGTGAACGAACTTTAATAATGCCGTTATCTCCTTGCAGTCAATCACTTGCAGAATTTATACATTAGGCTTTCGTTATAGTGTGTCGTATGCTACCCTTAAGTCTATAAATACATCGTAGTCCTTTGCTCCTGTTATAATCATCTTCCTATGTATGTAGTTAGGACCAGTACTTGATCCTAGCAACGTTTGGTGGAATATGTAGAATATTTAATTAAAACACTACAGTCGCTAACATATTGGCTAGTAGAATCTTTTTTAGGAATACCTTTGTCTTATCTTAAAAGACATCCTCTTTGAATAAGTTTTTGTAGGCGCCTTGTATAAAGTTAATACTAAGCTGATGATGTTGATTAACCAAACTTAATTTAACTAAAACAATATAAAAATGAAAGGACATTATCTGCAATCTTTCTGTTAAGTATAAAACGTCCTTTCAAAGATATTCCATCACTGAAAAATCGGGAGCTCATTTTATACTTTAACCTTTCTTCCAGATACTTCTTTTATACGAACTCCTCTCGAAAGTTAGCTTATGAAGTTTTCATAACTTCCGAATACTCTCCTAATCTTGTTTGAAGTTTGTTACAAAATAAAAAATGAAATGTCTTGGTTGTTACTTACAGTTTAGACTCTCACAACACAATACCGGAGAATTAAATGATTTGTAATAAAAATTCTAAGCATTAAGTAAAAATAAAACTGAAAGTTTCTGTATATTTGTTACTTTCATTAATATTTAATGGAACTTAATTTGTATTAGAATTGGAATTTTTTCTTTTACTGTTGTAATACTTGATTTTGAATGTCTACTAAAGTGTGTTTTTTTAGAGGTATAGAAATGTACATTGGTAATACTTTCTTAACTATTGGCGATTTTAATAGCTGTAAAGTGATTTATGTTAAGTTTGACATTTCAGCATGAATAGACTTGACAACTGAACAACTTTTCGGTTCGGAAAATTGCGGTTTTCTTCGAAATACTTATTGCGCACTACGTCCATTTTATGGACAACATAATAGTCCAGCAGAGAAAGTAATTGGATTAACCATGGAACGTTTACTCTAAATGATAATATGCATCCACAGACACGCCGTACAGAGCGTACAGAAGTTGTTGCTGCTGTAAAGCGTAGCATATAGGAAGACCCGAATCAGTCTATCTGCCATCGTGCACAGCGGTTGGATATGTGTTCATCAAGTTTATGGAAGATATTGCGGAAAGATCTTGCTTTGTGTGCTTACAAAGTCAACTCATGCAAGAATTGAAGGTACATCATCACCTATCAAGGGGTAGATTAGTAGATTCGGTGAGTGGGTCCAAAACGAGATTGCCGTTGATTCCGATTTTCATAAGCGAGTTTTGTTTGGCGACGAAGGTAACTTTTGGTTGAATGACTACGTCAACAAATAAAACTGCCCTATTTGGAGTTAAGATAATCCTCAAATGTATGTCGAGAAACCATTACATTCAGAAAAACTGACTGTTTGGTGTGCTTTGTACACTAGTGGAACCATTGGAGCGTACTTCTTCAAAACCAATGCTGGCCAGAACGTTACACTCAATGATGGCCGCTACAGAACCATGAATACTGCCTTTTTCATTCCCCAATTGAACAACTATGATGTGCAAAAGCTGTCGTTTCAATAAGACGGCGCAAAAGTCACACAGCTCGTGCCGCAATTGATTTATTGAAGGAAACGTCTGGTAACTGCATAGTTTCACGTTTCGGACCGTGCATTCTCAAGAACACCCTTTACAAGAAGAATATTTCAAAAAGTATTCTCATTAGTGCAAAAGCCTTGTATTGTAACAAGATAAAGTCTGGACAACAGGGATTGATATGATAAAATATGTTTTTTTTAATTAAAAAACGGGCTAAGTTAAAAAGACATAACGTTTTCGGAATCCATGTTCCATCATCAGTGTCCTAGAAAATAGTTAACCACTTAATTAAAAAGAACATAGGTTAAAATTTTGACTAAGGTTAATGAAAAATGTGGTTAATACTTACTAGGAGTACATGAATCTAGCTACCAAGATTAAATATATGGGTAAAAACCCGTTAACAGATGTTTAATTACATTTAGTTTTAAAAATACGTTATAATAATTTAAGATGATAAGAGTTACCGATAGATTAGGTAACATGGCGACATATGACTCCACGTTGAAGTTGCTAGTCCTGAGACGGTATGTCTTTGAGGACTGTATGAGTGCAACTGATTGGCAATGACATTTGATGACAATATTGTTAAGTTATGACGGAAATTGTCACAGAGCAGTCGATGTAACTGTATGTTTCTACTTAAGACAAAAGCCAACGTTATTTAAAATTGTGAAAATTAAGTAAACTAATATAACAGTATCAACCATCAATGTTGTAGTTTTAAATTTATGTAAATAAGATGATATAAGGGAGAAAAATTGTATGGTTGTAGTTAGGCAACCAACTATGCATGTATGTAGCAATGTAATATAGAAAAAAAATTTATTATATGGCCCTTTATGTTTCTTAAACATTTGGTACCCAGAAAATATAAACTAGACCCATGTGGAAGGTTGAATTTTAGAAATTTTAATGGTAATGGTTGGATCTAAATGTATTTATTTAGAATTGGAAGTGTTCTTGAATGAATAAAATAAAACTGTTTTAGTAAATGTTCACGTGTTATTTAACTTTTAACTCAAATATAGAGGCCCTGTATGTCAAAAGCAACATTTGGTACCTGGTAAATGTGAAAATTTTGAGTTATAAGTTCATGAACATAAATATCTGACAAGGTGGTAATAGACTAAAAGGTGTGGAAGTTTTATTGTATTAACTATTATATGTAATGAACGAAAGATTTTTATGGTTGGGACATGATTATGTAGTATGTTGATAGTATAATAATCTACTTATAACTTAAGAAAGGTCCTATCTGTCATAAGGCAACACTAGGTACAAAAGAAATAAAAAGGATAAGTTATAAGTTAAATTTGTTGTAGGTATAAGTTGTCTTAAATTGTGATGATGGTATGGTTGGCTCTGTTGATATTAAGTGAAACAAAAAGGTTTTTGTAGTGTCATCTTTGCAGATGATTAAGTTGTGTAATTTGATTTTATTCATAATGGATATGAGGATCTTGAGGTGTTCGTTCAACTATTGTATGAAATAAACAAAATTTGATGGTTGGAATATGGTTTTGTAATATGTTTATCGTATAGAACTCAAATTATAACTTAAAAAAGCCCTATCTGTCATAAGACAACACTAGTTACATGAAAAAATTAGATGGATAAGTTATAAGTTGAATGTGTCTGAGTTGTGTACTGGCCTTAACTTGAAATTGAAAAAATTAATAGATGGCTATGTTCAAATTGAGTAGGAAAGAAATTTATGGTTGTTTTGAATGAATGGTGGGATACGGAACAACTACAGAAAGCTGAGATCACCAGAGGTCCGCTACCAAACCCTAAGGGAGTTGTGTGAAAATGTAAAAAGAGGACTGAAGTGTTTGTTAGAAAGGGATGCTGAATAGTTTAGAATTTTTGGGGAGCTAACAAGAAGCATGGACAGTAATAGATATAGAGGGTTGGACTTGAAGTTTGGTTTAATGAAGAGAAGAGGGGAGAGATGGAGAGTATGTTATGTTGAAGTAAAAGTTTTGGAATGGACTGAAATTTGATGATAAATGTGGATTTTAGTTGAGGGGTAAATTAGGGGTGAAAATTATGAGAATAGTTGGCGATGAAGAGGGAGGAAGTCTCGATTGAAGGATACATGACGATTGACACAATTTGGGCTTTTTTGTTTTTCTTTTAAAATTTCAAGGTCTTCATATAAATCTAATTTAAGGAAGTTTTTTTGGGGGATGTTGTGGATAAGTGAAACGTCTTCTGGGATATTGAGGGTGTGGTTATGTTCTTTGAGATGTTGGGAGAAGGTGGAAGTATTTTCTCTTTTTATGTGTTCTAGAGAACGTGAGGATAATGATCTGCATGTCCTACCTATGTAGGAAGCATTGCAATCTGAACATTTTAATCTATATACTCCACTCCGAGCCATATAATTGATGGGATCTTTGGAATTAGAAATGTGTTGACCCAAATGACCTTTAAATGAGACATGGATGTTTTCAACCGAACGTTGGATGAGATTTCGAATATCTAAAGAAAGACTTTCATGATAATATGGGAGTGAAACATAATTGGGCTTGGTAACGAGGTCTCTGGGGAAAGCAGTCTCCTGCAGGGTCTTAAGGCGTTTTTAAACTCATCCGCAAAAAAACTCATCTTATTTACATAAATTTAAAACTACAACATTGATGGTTAATACTGTTATATTAGTTTACTTTAATTTTCACAATTTTAAATAACGTTGGCTTTTGTCTTAAGTAGAAACATACAGTTACATTGACTGCTCTGTGACAATTTCCGTCATAACTTAACAATATTGTCATCAAATGTCATTGCCAATCAGTTGCATTCATACAGTCCTCGAAGACATACCGTCTCAGGACTAGCAACTTCAACGTGGAGTCATATGTCGCCATGTTACCTAATCCATCGGTAACTCTATCATCTTAAATTATTATAACGTATTTTTAAAACTAAATGTAATTAAACATCTGTTAACGGGTTTTTACCCATATATTTAATCTTGGTGGCTACATTCATGTACTCCTAGTAATTATTAACCACATTTTTCATTAACCTTAGTCAAAATTTTAACCTATGTTCTTTTTAATTAAGTGGTTAACTATTTTCTAGGACACTGATGATGGAACATGGATTCCGAAAACGTTGTCTTTTTAACTTTGCCCGTTTGGGCTCTAAATATATACCTTATACAAAGGATTTTTAATTAAATTTTTTAATACATGGTATACAGCCAACTACAGGAACGTAGATTCCTTGTGAATAATGTTTTTTCTTCAGCTGTAGATTATTTTAAAAAATTATTTTTAATATTTTATGTGATATTTTGGTCCGTCGCGTCGTTTAGATAAGTAAAACAAAAATAAAAAAAAAATAGAGTCAACACGATTATGTGTCTGATCTTGTCCAATTCTTTGATAATGATAGAATAATTATGACGAAAAAAAGGTACTGTTGGAAAATTTAATAAAAATATTAAAATTAACTCAAAAGTGTTATATCAGATGAAGTTGATCGAAGTTCAGCGAGTACGAAAGTGTAGACAGGTACTTCATGCGACTTCGCTTCGCCTCGTTCTACTTTCGTTCTGTGTCGGTTTTTTGCGTCCGAGTCAAAGGGCCCGAAGTTCAAATACGATGTGTCACACTACATTACTCGACTTCACGGGTATCTAGAGAGTCACCTTGCCTCGATTATTTTCATTTCGACATTTCGTCCGAAGAACTTCGATCGAGAGTGTCGACGGCATTTAAGAATGTATGGACAACTCAAAATATACAGTGGATAAGAAAGTCTTGCAAGAAGATACAAACGGTAATTTAAGTTTACTTCTGTAGGAGCTCGCTATAGAAGATGTCGCCGAATGTATCAGTATTATGAAAATATTTTGATATTCTATTTGCTGCAAGTAGACAGTCCTATTACATTCACCTAATATCCGTACCATGTCTATCAGTTCTTCCCTTTCAAAATTCATTGTACTGATATAAAATAGTTAAATTTCAAGACAATGTCAAAAGAATTTGATTTAAAACTGATTTATTAATATGTGAAAGGGATCATGAAAATTATCACGGAACCCCATTTTGGGGGGTCATGCTACACGTTACGGTGCGATACAGAGCAAAAGGAGGGGTTAGAACAGCGCGTTACGTAGAGGTAGCGAATTATCTAAAAGGATATGACTCATGCGCAAAGTACAAATTTACGTTTCAAATTAAAAATTTTTAGAACTTTTTCTATTTTCAAAGTTATAGCTACTTGGATAATCCACAAGCTCTAACACTGTTGTTGCTTGTACTTAGTATGGAATTAAAAAGTTGGCAATCCTTTTCGTTTATATTTTAAGAGCGTAGGGGCAAAATTTGGGGCCAATGCTTTTTAAATGCATTGATTTTTTTCGAATCCTGAGAAAACTAACAACTATTTTTGAAAAATTTAAACGCAGAATGAAAGATTATATTATTACCGAGGGTCGAAAGTCCCTTAGAATAAACAAAAAAATTTTTGAATGAGATATTTGAAATTAAAAATCACACTAAATTTTCTCCTTCTTTTTCACCCCTGTAACTTATTAAAATAAACATTATAGAAATTTTTTGGGACTTTCCGCCCTCAGTAATAATGTATTTTTCCATTCTGCGTTTAAATTTTTCAAAAATACTTATTAGTTTCCTCAGGATTCGAAAAAAATAAATGCATTTAAAAAGCATTGACACGAAAATGAAGAAAGGGATGTACCGTGGATGCAAATCAAACAAATACAGTTTTAAAAAATCTTCCATATCAGTTTTTGTATAAAACTGACTTTAATTATAGTGATTTTAAAAAAAGTTAAACTCAGAAAGCGTTCCATGCGAAATAAATCTTATCTTACATATTCTGAACAGGAAAACCTTTAAACCTTGAACAACTACCAATAGCCACCCAAAAATAGGATGATTTAATGAAGTTGTTACCGTCTATTAGTGATCATAACAAAACGTATTTTAAATAGTTAAAACGTTACTCAACATTAGATGCCGATGACTATCCTGCTTTAGAGGAAGAAATACAGCAAAACTACAAATATTTTGTTTTTACAGGAGGCTATGTCAGTTTTAAATATTTAAATAAACGAACTCTGCAAGATACGTATTTTATTCCAGGGCCAATCTCCAAGAAAAATTACTACAGTAGTCTCTCTTTATAACGATTTCCTATATAACGATAATTCCTCTATAACGATGAAAATAGTAAGCGTTGTTTGGTTAGTCATAAGGACAATGTATTAATTCTTTCTCTATACCGATATCGTTCTCTCTTTATAGCGATGACTTTTCAACGTTAAATAGTCAATTCAATTCACGACTTCTCACTTACAGTTGTATTTGTGTTCCAGAGGGCGGTAGCAGGAAGAAGTTGCGGAAACCTTAGCACAAAGATTTAGATCGCGCTATGCTTCAGTGGTTCCAGCACCAGCGTATAAACCATACTCCACTTTCTGGGCCTGTGGTCAGGACAAAAGCTGAATCTTTTACAACTGAGCTTAAAATTGAGAATTTTAAGTCATCTGAGGGTTGGTTAAGTAAGTGGAAGCCACATCATAAGATCAACTACGGGTAGATCAGCAGATAGGCTCGCGATGTTTACAAAAACGTAACGAATGATAGGCTAGAAAAAGTATGGCCTGGATTGAAGGCACGATATGAGTCAGACAACGGTTTCAATGCTTATATGACTGGATTGTTTTTTACAATCACACCAAACAGAAGTTAAATATTTAAATCGGAAAAGTGCGTTGGTGAAAAGCTCTCTACGGTTTTAGTGGCCGCTAACATGTCAGGTTCAGTGAAAAGAAAATTGTTAGTAATAGTGAAGTAAAAAAAACACGTTGGGCCAAAGTGTCATCAAAAGTGTAAAAAGCCATTACAGGAGAAGACTTTTGATGGAATTGGTTGGAAACAATGGCAATTTCAAACTAAACGTTCTTGACGCCATCCTATTGATTAGTAAATCCTGAGACGAGGTGACGAGCAATACAATAAAACATTCCTTTAAACACGCAGGATGGCTGGAAGATCAAGGCTTGACTAAGAATGAAGATGACCTGTCGTTAGCTGTTTGGGCCAGACATTTTGAACTTCCTATCACCTATGGACTGGAAGAACTAACTTGATAAAAATGTAGATACAACATCTGAACTTTCTGACGAGGATAGAAGAAGAAGAAAATAGTGACCTGGAAGTGGAAGCAGGGCTTAAAGCAGCTCCGACCTCTTAGCAGGCATTGGATATGACAAAAGTATTTCGTCGACCAGGAAGACGATGTGAGTGGTGTGAAAGATGCTATGCTTCTTCAGGACAAGGTCAGGTCAGTTCTGTAGAAAGGTAAAAGAAAACAGACAAAAGTGACAGTCCTTTTCGTTAATGCAGGCTAAATATAGGATATAAACTTTTTTTTACATTTGTGAAAATACTGTACCATATTATTTTGTTACTGTACAATATACATTTTTTCATTGTGCAGTCATTTTTTATACTGTATTGCTTATATCATGCTTTAATAAATCTATGTTGTGTTATGTACAGTGGTAATTCATTTATAATCGTTTGATCAATTTTTTAAAAAACAATAGAATATTTAGCACATTATTATTATTACAGTAACGATTTTTTGCTTTTTCACTGTATAACGATCTCTCCTTATAACGATAAAAATTCCCGGTCCCTTGCATATCGTTATAGAGAGAAAGGACTGTATTTTTTAATTTGTAAAGGGCCTAACGAACTCCTTCAAAATTCAAAATTACTAAACATTTGATAACACAATATTTAATAATAAAAAATAATACTTTTATTTCGTTATAAGTAATCAAAAATCTATTTTACCTAAATTTAAAATTTAAATTTTAAGAAATGAGGGAATGTAAAGGTAGTGGGGGCAAAAATATTGTTAGGCTGGAAGTACGATCTTTAGAGGCCACATTAGACAAGGAAAGAGAGTCTCTCTCCTTGTTTGACATCAAATTTAGTTGGGTTATGTTATTGTTTGTCCCAACTGTCACATGAAATCTTATTTACATTGAAGTTTTTTAACAATTGTGTCGCATTTTAGACTATTATCGTTAATAATTAATTAAAACTTTCTCGTCTAAGACACATTCTGAAAAATATTATATAGCTACTGTTAATAAGTGTTAGAAAATTTAAATTTGGCGCATTCGCATTTCCGGATATGTCCGCCATCAGAGGCCACTTTTTTGGTCTCCTTTTCATAAGGATTAGATTCCCTATTTTGTCTTTTTGCTCGATGATGATGATGCACGTTGATGACATGCATAGCTGATACGTGTCAGGTGATGAATACCGTCCTTAGCATGCTATGTCATGCTAAGTACGGTAATGTGGCATATTGCTTATCATTAAAAAAATTTTTGTCTTAAAGACGCAACGTTCAGTAGCTCTCCTACTATTAGGTTTCACATTTCACACGGTCACGATGACGGAACTAGTTTGTTTAAAGCGTTAAATATACTTACTTTCTTACAGCTGATATGGTTTCCTTGTTTTTAAATTTCCTAAATCGATCTGTATACGTTAAGGTTTTCATAAATACATCCGAAAATTCTTGCTCATCCTCGGCAGATTCATTTTGATCTTTTCTATGTTCTAATAACATGTGAACCTCCGATATTAGTAAAGTTTCTGCATTTTCAAATTCTAAAAATTGGAATACATATTTAACAATTTCCATTTTATAATTTATACCGACGACCTCTCAATCAATATCTGATAACACATAGATAGTACTAATTTTTTTAGGTTTACATGTACCAACCTGAACTCAATTGGAGTCTACGATGTGCGTTGTTCTACCTTTTAAACAAATTATTGCTGAAATAGCGAAGAAAAAATTACTAAGTGGCATATGAAACCAGTTTTGTAAAAAATATTTAAACTAGACGGTGTTATTCATCATTAGACTAAGCGCCAAAGCTAATACGTCACAAACCCGTATTAAAATATTGTAATCAATCACTAGACAGCACTAGTTTGATAATATATTCTGTATATTATAATAGTAATTCAGAAAATAAAAAAGGCGTTCAGAGTAATCGATTAGTTCTTATTCAAGCTTTGCAGTACTAAACCAATCACTTTTTTAGAAAAAAAAAAAAAAGAAAAATAGGTTATTTATTTAGTATATTTTATGTTTAAATCTTTACAAATACAAATTTGGTATGACTGATCAAACTAAATGATATTAAAACAAAACGGGGAGAAGGTGAAGCATAGCTTTCTTATCGTCTACGCCAGCGATACTCAACCTATTTTTTTCCTGGGCCGCATAGTAGCTATTGCCACAGCTTGCGGGCCGCAATCTAGATGAAGTAGTATAAATACATATATATATATATATATATTATATATATATATATATATATATATATATATATATATATATATATATATATATATATTATTTTCAAAATACTTATTTCAAAAATGTATAATACTTGCGCAAAATTTCGGTCAAATGCTTTTTAAATGCAATAATTTTTTTTAATCCTTGGAAAACTAATAAGAATTTTGAAAAAATTTAAACGCAGAATAAAATATTACATTATTACCGATGATCAAAAGTCCCTAAAAACTTCTATAATGTTTATTTTAATAAGTTACAGGGGTGCAGGGCCGTGCCGTGCTATGATACGGCGAGGCAGTCGCATCAGGCGGCATCACAAGGGGGGCGGCATAATCATTAAAATAAAAAAAATGTCAGGCTGTGTAAAAATGAGGCGGCATTTCAAAGACTTGCATCATATTAAAAGATGTACCACACGGCTCTGCAGGGGTGAAAACAAAAAGAAAATTTAGTATGATTTTTCATTTCAAATACATACAATAATGTGATCTTACATCACTGTAAGTTTAATTATTTTGTTGTAGAAACAATATTATTTCGTACCGTAAAGAGTAAAACCGTTCTAAAATTTTGTTCTGCTCAGCAATCGTACCTCGGTATGTAAAATTACATCGCCATGCTCACTTTTTAATTCTTCTAATAAACTTTTTAAATTTTCTTTGATTAAGTTCTCGTGCTCTAATAAAATTAACGATGTTATAACAGTTTTCGTCAGGTCGTCGACTTCCGGTATGGTGGTACGTGCTCCGAGATTTTCTTGATGCATGATACAGTGAAATATTAACAAATTATTTATATCATATTTTTTTTTTTTTTCAAAAGAGACATAAACCCAATATTATTTCCTGTCATAGACGGACATCCATCTGTGCATACACATACCAACTTTTTAACGTCAATACTATTTTTTTCCAAAAACGTACAAATAACATCAATGTAATCACTTCCTTTGGTATGACCTTTCATCGGATTAAATTTGAAAAAATCTTCACGAATTCCATAATCTTCAGTACAGTACCGTACAAAAAGAGAACATTGTGAAGTTGATGAAACATCAGTGCTAGAATTAAATGCTAAACTCCAATATTTACAATTCTTCAAGTCGTCGATGATATGATTCAAAATATATTTCGAAATATCTTCAATTCGCCTGACGCACGTGGAATCTGAGAGTTGTAGTTGTCTGATTTGTGATATTATCTGAGTTTTATTGCTGAACTTCTCAAATAAAATATTTGAAGCATTTATAAAGCATTTCTTTACAATCTCAGCGTCAGTAAATGGCTTCATATGTTTTCCTAATAAATAGCAAATTTCGTAGGACGCTCTCATCACTGATACATCTTGTAACATTGAAATTGCCATTATATTTTGCTGCTGCTGTACCGACCTTTTCAAGACGCATAGCTTTTCTCTTCGTAATGCCGACTGGGAAACTATCGCTAAACATCTTGTGTTTTGTATTATAGTGTCTCATAATATTATACTTTTTTAATAACACTCTTTCCACAAATCAAACAAGTGGCTGAACCGTGTTTGTTACAACAAAATATTCATCTTCCCAATTGTCTTGAAATAGTCAGTTTTCGTCAGATATTTTACGTTTTGATTTTGAGGACACGCCAGATATTGTCACTGTTTTAAATTCCCGGCAAATCAATTATAATTAAAATTATTATAAGTAAAAGAAACACACTTCACTTGACAAAATTATGACAAAGACGATACGCGTATAAACCATACGCGGATCTTTTTATATTATAAATTAGACTTTGTTGATTAGGGAATTTTTAATATTTTTATAATGAATTACAAAAAAATCTAATATAATCGTATTTTTTAAATTTTAAAATTTTCTAAATACATAGGTAGATAAAGTAAAAAATTCTTATTTAGCCTTCGGGCCGCAGGTTGAGTATCACTGGTCTACGCACAGAACGGTGGTTTTTTAGTTTAATTTATTGAGAAATACGCACGGTATTGCGTTTACTACTCCACGTAGTGTGTAGACGTGCGATCTGCCGTAACAGTCGTGTTTATTTTATCATACCTCTGCTTCGAAGCGAAGCTTCTATACTTTCGTTGTATCACTTTTTTCTCTACAATAAAATGTTTAGGCGAGCGTCACGGAACTAGCGCCACGAAATAATGGTTCTTCATATCGATTCACTAGTCCCCATCAATTAGGTTCTTGTCCACATATATTTATTCTAAGCAGTTTTAAATTAAAAACTGAATGAAAATTAACAAAATATAGACAGTAAATGTCTTCTTCTTTTTATATAGACATGACTTTCTCTTTTTCAATGTGCCAAAAGTAAGTTTTCGTTCCATCGTTTTCGTGGTCTTCCTAGTGGGGAACCGTCTCTTGCCGTCTTTACTATCCTATTTGTGTCATTCGGCTTATATGATCGTTCCATTCTACTCTGTTATTTCTTACCCAGTTTTTGATATTCTCCATCTTGCGTTTCATTGTTTTCGTGGTATTCCCACTGATCGCCTTTTGTCTTTACTACTCTATTTATTATCGTTCGGCTTATATGATCGTTCCATTCTTCTCTTATATTTCGTACCCAGTGCTTGATGTTCTTCACCTTGTATCTACTTCGTATATCTGTACTTCTAGCTCTGTCTCATAGTGTCTTACCATCAATTTTTCTGTGTGTTTTCATCTATACTGTACCTAACATTATTTTTGTCCTGTCTGTGTCAGGTCTTGTTTCTGTCGCATATGTCATTATTTGCCTGATGACTGTTTTGTAAATTCTGCCTTTCGTTTCTTTCCCGATATTTTTATTTCTCCATATTATTGTTTCATTCAGGCAGCCTGCGGCTCTGTTTGCTCTATTCACTTGATCTTCCACTTCGGTTTCGAGCTTTCCGTAGCTAGATAATGTGATGCCTAGATATTTAAACTCCATCACATGTTCTATTATCTGACCTTCCAGCTTCAATTTACATCTTAGTAAATTTGCTGTTGTAACTATGCAATTTTGTCGTTTTTGGGGAAACTAACATGTTAAATTTTCTGCTTGAAAACTAACATGTTTTTCTCCCATTTGGTATCCTTTTTTAGTTCTTACTTTTTTTATGATTTGATCAATAAACAGGTTGAACAATAGCGGACTCAGGGAGTCCCCCTGTCTTATCCCATTGTCAGCTTCAATAGGATCGGTTAGTTCTTCTTCTACTTTTATTGTGTTGTTTTGGTAGATATTTTCGATCGTTTTGACTATTCCTAGACGTATCTTTCTTGCATACAGTGAATAACGTCTTTTAATTTGACCCGGTCAAATGCCTTCTTAAGTTCCACGAAACATAGATATGCCGGTTTGTTGTATTCTAATGATTCTCTTGCACTTGCCTCATTATAAATATAGCGTTGATGCATTATTTTCTCGACCTAAAACCTTGTTGTTCTGCTAGTGTTATAATTTCATTCAGCTTATGTTATTACTTTAGTTGTTAATTTTAGTGTTGTGTTTAATAAATTAATTCCTCTGTAATTTTCCGGGTCCGATTTGTCTCCTTTTTTGAAAAGAGGTATTAGGATGCTTGATCTCCATTCTTGAGGAATTCTGGTTTGTTCTATTATTTTCTATATTGTAAAAAGGCTGTCTTCTTTTCTTCACATTTTGTCTTCACTTCCTCTCTAAACCATGGTGTTTTCTTTTTTGATATGTTAGTGTTTGTTAAATGTGAACTAAAAAATTAAAAGAATATGTCAATAAAAGATTTGATTGCTAACGATTCTCAAAATTTAAATATCATTAACGTCATCTAAAATTGATCAGCTTGCAGCGTAGAGTGAGCTAAATGGTTGTCCATTATAATTAGAACAGTATGTTCCACGCTTGCTTTCACAAATTTTTGGAAACTTCTGTGGTCCATCCTTTATCCAAACAAGCGTAAATAGCTTCAAGTGGACCCCCTTTTTAAAGTTATTCCTTATTTTCCTCGCAAAAAAAACATGGGGAAATCCAAACACACGCGCTGAAAACACACACCACTGTAATATTTCTGCCTCTTTTTCAACTGGTATCAAATTACAATTGTTTCAGTCTTTCTTAGCTAAAATTTTTGCTCGTGTCTGGACAGATATCCCTGTGTCTCCGGAGGCGTGTCAGGCAGAAGCTGACAGCCGTGCCGGACGCATTTAGAAATTCGGAGAAATACTTGGAAATTCCAAGTTTGGGTAAATCCGAATTTCTAATTGACTCGATGCAGGGAAATTCCACTTTTGCTACGTAAAACAAAGGATTTGTTTTATATAAAAGCAGACGGAATTTCTCTCATCGGCCAGTCGAGCTTGCCTCTTCTTCTGTAGACCTAATCGGTGCTATTATTGTTCCGACTAAGCTATTGTTTTATTTCTTATTTCCTGATAACCATTTATATTTTATTATTGTATATTCAGACCTTTTCAGGTTAGAATATTACTCTGACTTATATTTGTTCATATACTGATTATTTGATATTTTATTTGATTATTTTGATTGTTTATTTTTCTTGTATTTTGTATCTAAGTTGTTCTTCCGTAAGTTAAGAACACTTAGAAATATTTACCTTACTTTTTCTATTTTATAAATTTGATTTTGTACTTTGTGTCTAAGTAGTTCTTTCCGGTAAGTCAAAGAACTCTTAGAAATATTTCTCTGATATTTGACTTGTTAATTGTGTGCCTAAGTCATTCTTTTCCGGTAAGTCAAAAGAACACTTAGAAATATTTTCATAATCATTATTGCATTATTACTTCCGATATTTATCTAAGATATTTTCTTAATATATTTGTCTCTTTTATTTTACCATTTCATGCTAAGTTGTTTTTTCCGTAAGTCAAGAAACACTTAGCAATATTTCCATATCTTTTCTGTATTTGATTTTCTTATTTTCTATTATAAGTTGTTTCTTCCGTAAGTCAAGAAACACTTACAAATATTTATATTTTTATTTTACTATATTTGATTCTCTTGTTTGTTTTCTGTTCTAAGAAATATTTCCATACATTGTTTCATATTTACATATTTCATTTATCTATATTTCTGTCTTAAGTTGTTTCTTCTGTAAGTCAAGAAACACTTAGGAATATTTCTGCACTTTTCTGTTCTTTTATTCTTGTGTATTTTACTTTTCATTCTAAGTTGTCTCTTCCGTAAGTCAAGAAACAATTAGAAACATTTTCTGTGCATTGTATTTTTATTATACCATTTTATTTCCTTGTTTACTAAGTTATTTCTTTCGTAAGTCAAAGAATACTTAGATTATTTTACCTGTTCTGTTTTCTATTTTGATCTGCTATTTTGTAACTGTTCCTTGGAACTGTTACCTATAACAGATACTTGTCACGGTAACTGTTATTTTATACCAGTAGCAGTATTAACACGTTTTACCAGCGACAAGCAAAGATGGTCAACACCCGATCAAATTCCGGGGACAGGAAGAAGTCCGAAGAGCCGGCGATGGGTCCTACAGGCCCAAATGCCCCTCTCGGCAACACCTGTACCAGTAGTGTTGAAAATTATATGGGCACTAAAATTGTACTTTTCTCGCACTTCTTCTAGATTATGAAAAATATGGGGCTTCTTATTTACATAACGCTGTTATTTGGTTTATGGATGTTGGTTCCGGCTTACTGAAAGATTTCTTTTCATCAAACTCCAGCCAATCATCGCCTGCAGTTTTTGTATCTTTATTAAAAGGGCAAGGTAGGTGATTTTTTTAATTTCTTGCCTTGAAATTCCATAGAAAAGTTTCGAGAGATGTAAAACATGCTCTGCTAGATATTTTTCTTTTACTCCCGAAAACACCGGTTTTGGGGCCTAAAGAAGGTCCATCATCGCTATTTTCTTTTAATCGTTTTGGAGGGTACTTGCCAAATCATTCCTTCAATCAGAATATCCTTTATCGTGTTTGAAATAATAATTTTTTATTTTTAAAGTTAAAAATTATGTTTCCATCAATCATGGGGTCATGGTAGCCCAGAATAACCGTCCAACACAACCTCAAAATATAGATGTTATTTTTTTCTAAAGTCTATTGACCATTAAGAAGCACTGTAATGAGTTTATTGAAAACAAAAACCATAAATTAAATTTCACACGCGAAAAGACTTAATTTTAGAAATCGCTGGTTCTTCCTTTAACTAGTTAAGCTACCCATTAGTAGATAGCGCCAGTGGTTACTTTTGTTACGTAAATTATATACTGTGACAATTATTAGGAGCCGTGTGGCTTTTATTAACTTACAGGCCACCATTACTACGGTAACCCTTACGTGTTATTGATATTTTCGTACCTCATTCAAGTATGGATACGATATGTCTTGATGATCGATTACATCAGGAAATAAAGTAGCAAATTCACTTTCTGTGTTTCGCTTTTTTACAAATTTCATGCACTCAATTATTAGAGGAAAGTCACCAATTATGGAATACCATTTTGTTTTGAGGATATAAAAAAATAACTATAAAAATGAAAACAGTTTAATGTTACTAAAAATTAGTCATACACGTTTATGTAGTAATTAACAGCCTTCTATCAGATATCTTAATTAAGTAACCAAACAAGCAACAATTTAGTAACCAAATATGGAATAGCTACCCATATATGGAATATAAGCATGAACCAAAATATCAATAACTAAGATAGACATCTATGAGATCAAATAAATTTAAATAAAAAAATTGTGAAAATGAAATAGCTCACTCACAATTCACTTGCAGAAGTCACAGATCCATGTATCAAAATCTGAACCAGCACAATCATATTAAGTTATTCCAGTTTTCTCCACTGCTATCCTTGGAAAAAGTCTTTGGCAAAACATACACTCAGCATCAGCAGAGTCAGGAGATTCTTAACCCAACAACTCATCAGGCACATTGTCTGGATCAAACTGGATAGCGTCCTGTTCCTCAGAGTCTTCTTCTTTCGAATGAGTCTTATTTTTCTTTGTTCGTTTGTTTCTCTTCGCAGTTTTCTTTTTATTCTTGGTCTTGTCTAATTTATTTTCTTTTTCTTGTCTTTTCAAATTTTGATTTACTAAATCATTCTTGTAGGGTGAAGATGTTATGGCAGCTGCTTCGGTAGCTTTTCTTCCTCTGTCAGATACTTTTTTTTTCTCGTTTCTCTGGCACTGGGCTTACAGCATACGGAAACACCAGACCTAGAGTGTTCCGATTAATCCCTCAAGTCAAAGGTACATATTCAGGTTGTAGATTAGCACTTGTTTCTGTTACAGGGATTTCTGTCAGGGCTTGACTAGGTTCAGATCTTGATTTTAGTGTAGAGATGTAGGTTGTACAACCATTTTTTACAGCATTTTGTTGCGTGACAATTAAGTCGACGTCACTGAAATGCCATAATCTACTGACCTTAAAACTGTTGGCTACAATCTCGTCTGTTTGTACTTTCAAATAGGATTTTCCAAACAGCTCTACAATATCATATGGAAATAAGATCAGTTATTATTACTAATCCACGTGCGAATTTCCTCACTGTAATATGTTTCTAACGGCCTCATAAAAGTCCTGTTTAACGGCTGCAGCTTGTGAGTTATATGTGGAGGTAAAGAAACAATGTCCACGTTTTTTTTCCATAGCGATGTCTATCATATCGATATTATGTGTGTGACTATAGTGTCCATCTAGAATCATTCCTTCAAAACCTTTCATTCAGGAGTAGGATTGGTATATTGAATGATGCTTGAACCACTCTGTGAAGATAGAAGTTCATTTGAATCCAACCTGATGAATTTTTAAAAGAAATTATAGCAAGTACCTAATATGTGAAAAAAAAACACCCAATTATGGAATATTCCATACTGACCATATTTAAATTTTTATACCAGTTCAAACTAGTATCTATATTTTTTAAAGTCGTAATATTTTAATTACAGGTCACAAAATGAAAAAAATAAACGTAATAGGATGTACTCAATAGTACAGCAAGTCTGTATTCATGCACAATAACCGATAATATTCGTTTAATACATACCTTTGAAATTTTCTGCGAGACTATAAAACAAAACACTGCTGCCACATGCGTATCGTTCGCGCAACTGACACAAAGGTGTGAGTATGATAGTAAAGAGAGCGAGTGAAATAGAAGATGGTCGTGTATTGCGTTTTAAACTTATATTTTCGGATAAATCAATTATTCCATATTAGGACCCTCCATTTTTCGTTTCAAGTTTATTTTATTTTGTTGTTCCTCTTCCTCGCACTACAAACTAATACAAAATGTTGGACCCATTTTGCATGAAATATACAAATTCACTGACTAAGCTGACGTCATTTTGCCGGTAAATGCGCGTTACAGCATTTAATTCAGGGCTGTAGCTGTGTTTTGTCGCCTCCCGATTTGGTCAAGTGCGCTCGTAACATAATACTTCATTTCCTCACGGTATTAACTTTGATTTGAAGATTAATCGCATCAGACTTGCGTGAAATTACTTTATACTCTTTTACATCATCTGCGGACATTAACTACTTGGAATTATAGAAGCAACCAGTGATATAATCGACAAACAGCAAAAAGAAAACTGAGGCGCACTCAGATTCCTGTGGCATTTCTAAACACACTCTAAGAATATCAGAAGCTCACCCCCAAACCATTACAACTTGTGTTCTTCTTAGACGTGGATGAAATCTAGAGAGAGAAATACTGTAATTGGGATAGAAATTTATTAATAAATCGAATTATATAAACTTATTTATTTTTATTAAAATTATTAATAAAAAAAAACATTAAACTTAAACATAAATCAAATACTTTTGTTTGAATATTACACCTAGATTATACTGGAGGTGGTTTTAAAATATATCCCGTCTGTATTAGATAATCATACAATTTTCTAGTCTTATTTACATCAATTTTCAACAGTCTTCTAGCAGTTTGTAAGGAAACAGAACCATTTCTTTTGTTCTCAGCCACCAAAGTCTCCCTCAGTTGGAAGTAAGCAATTGGAACCAGTCTTACAGTACTGCACAGTTCAGCTTCTTGAGTAGATAGCTGGGCATAGCCGGGCATGCCGACAATTTCAATTGGGGCGACACTTCGACGGCGATTGAATTTGGCCAAAGTCGTGAAATTTGCGTCTTTAGTTTGCTTCCAATTGAGAGCCGGAAGTTGTTTGAAAAGTTTTAGAGACTTTTTATTGGCTTCGCGGATCTTATTGAGTTTGAAATATAATCTACCGTCAGCTAATGTACAAATGCCAAGTCTCTTCAAATTTATTAACCTACAAAATAAAAATAGATATAAAATTTGTTAGAAAGAAAAAAAAACCAATATTAAAATATGAAAATACAAAGATTTCGCTAAAGTTTATTTGTTTGCAATTGACAGCTTTGTTTGAAAACGATTTCCGAAGTGGAAATTGAAACGTCAATAAACTTACAGTAACCTTTAATTGTAGATTATTTCCATTTAAATAGTAGTTATTTTAAAATGCACACAAGGAAATAGCTTCAAAATAATATCCAGAAATTTTAAGGGGGAGGGGGTGTCATGTGTCTTGCGAGTGATTTTGAAATAGGATTTAGATTTTTAACTGATATGATTTGTGCCTCTGAGAGGGGAACCATTTCTCAATAATTATTTCCAGCGATATATTGAATCAATGAGGGACAATATTAAGGGCTCTTTAACTTAAACAAAAAAAAATTATACCCACATACTCTACGATAGTAAAATCAGGTGTCAATTTAAACTAGGTATTTTAAAGACAATTAATTTAAACCCACCTATACTATGGCTACAAAATTAAGAACAAACCAAGGATAAATAAGTATAAACCAAAGTTAAATAATTTAAACCCAATAACTCAATGTAAGTGTAAACATTAATGAATCTATTAAACATTCCTATCTTATGGTTGGATATTCGATATCAATTTGTAGAAACATTCATTTATTCCTTATTGTTGTCCGGAGTGTAAACACGGACTCTCAGAATTACAAGGATGAGGCGTATAGATGCCTTTGAAATGTGTGTTTTTTGAAGGATGCTGAAGATGTCGTAGACAGAGCACGTGACAAACAACGTGGTGCTGAGAAGAATGAGGACTGAAAGAGAACTCCTAAATATTGTAAAAAAAAACGGGTTATCTATGGCATATTTACAGAGGAGAAAAATATTACTTTCTATGACTCATAATGGAAGGGAAAATAGAAGAAAAAAGAGATCCAAGAAGAAAATGCTCCTGGCTGAAGAATGTAAGAGACTGAACAGCCATGGACACACAAGACAAAAAGCAATTTGCTGTAGTTATACCCACCCTTCCGTCATTAAAAAGAAACGTTAAGGCCGATCCTCGCGATTCTGGGCATAGGTAAATTCCAATGTAAAAGTTTATATTAAATAACGCAAAAAACTATGGCAGATATTGAGATGATTTTTTTTATATGGAAGGTTTAAAAAAAGTTCTAGGGCACTATTTGCTTGTTAATTAATAAATTGTTTAAACAATATTTTTTTTTCAAATATTTTTGGTTAAAATAAACGTAAATTTTTTTTTTTTAATAGGGCACTACAGAATTTGACCCACTTTCCGAATCTGTTTTTATTTTTAACATAAAGTGTAATACAAAGCAGCTATTTGATATAAACTTTTAAAAAATTTCAAATTTCTGCTAAATGCAATTTTCTCTCCGTCAGCACAGGCTGTCCTTGTCGGTAGCTTCTGGATTCTCGCCAGGTAGGTAAAACCCTCGGAGGAGGATAAATAGTGTTGATTAACATTATTAGGGCTTATTCCGACTTTTGACAAACCAGTGTGTTTATTGTATTTAAAATAGGATATTTTATTATAAGTACCTATAATTTTTTAAATTTTTATATGAATAGAAATATTTTCTGTTGATTAGTGGCATTTTCCTTCTAAATATTTATACTGTTTTTATAATAATACTGTTCTGTTTATAATAATTCCGTGTGTGTTCCGTGTATGTATAATAATAATTTATTATATAGAAACAGCGTAGAGTTTTGGTCAATCATCCAGTACATTTTTTTTGTATTTCAATCAGAATTATTATTTTCTTTTCTTCTTTACATGAGCTCAGAGTAATAACCAAATATTTTGCAGTATTTGAATATAAAATTTAATTAGTTATATTTATTGGTTAGCAACCTACCAATCGTAAAATCAAATACTGCTCAAAGAAACAATGTACAGTCTCGGAACCGGATTGAAACTATGAAGACGACTACGGCAAGAAATAAGGACAAGCGAAAAACATCCAAAACCCAGATGAAAATTACTTGGAATATCAGATCACTCAACTCAAGGGACCAAGAAATAACCTAAGTGTTGAAAGAGAAAGAAATAGACATTTGTGCTCTACAGCAAACAAAAAATAAAGGAATAGGTCAATCAAAATTAGGTGAATACATACTAATCTACAGTGGAGTAGCAAAAGAAAACAGGGCCAAAGAAGGTGTAGCCTTACTAATACACCAAAGGTATCAAAATTACATCAAAGAGTGTCAATACATATCAGAAAGAATAGTAACATCAAAGATAAGAATGGAGAAGGAAAACCTGAACATTATCGGAGTATACGGCCCAGAACATAATAAGCCTCAAATAACAAGGGAAGTGTTTTACGACCAATTACAACAAGTAGTAGATCAAGTCAAAGAAAAGATGATAATTTACAGCTAATTTGATTATAATAATTAAGGAACCTCATTGATGCCATGTTAAGGAATGGGATTTGTATTTTTTGTTAAAAAAATTGCACAAACATTGTACCTTTACTGGACCCTCTACGAATTTTTAAAAATGGTGACTAGGAAGAACCTACAAATCCCATTTTTGACCTGGGCTTGAGAGAGATATCTAAACGAAGTTTAGAATATTACTTCATGAACAGATTTTGTTTTCGTAAAGAAAGAAATTTTTGAAATAGAGATAGCAAACTGAAATTTACCGTTAGGATTTTCGAGGATGAGCCTTAAGAAGAAGTGTAAACGCCATTTTATTTCAATTAATTTATTCAACAAAAATCATAATATAAATATTAGAATAGCTATTTCTGTAATTAGGCATATTAGGCTACAAGTGAGTGAAATATTTTTTTACTCGGTATTGAAATTTTTCTCACGAATTGTCAACAACAGCCTGTAACGAGTGGTAAATAAAAGTTCAGTGAACAAAAATAATACAAAAATAAGATAAGGAAACATTATATAGTTTTATAAAATGTATTCTATTCGCCTATCCGATTTAGCAAATCGCTATATCATTGCATCAGCATCTAGAGAAATTTCAGGATGCACATTGATGCTAAACCAGTTAACCTTCCTCCGAAGTTATATTTCTAAGCAAAGTCTTTAAACGCTTAAGTGTAGAAAAATTACGCTCTGCTGTTGCTGCACTGACTGGCAGTGTAATGAGTATTTGCAAAAATATTCTGATATTTGGATACATATGAAAATCGCAGTTTTCCAATACTCATAGATCTTCGGAAATATTCTTTGCAAGAATTAGTAGGTTGGTTTTGACGACAGGTTTGACAAGAAAACTATACGAGGCATCTTCAATTCAATGTATAGTTTTTCAGCTATGTGCTTTACTTCATAGTAAAGTTTGCTAAAAACAGATTCAGCATTTGATCTTTTATCTTGACGAATGCATTTAGTGTCCTCTATGGCCTCAGTAGCCTTCTTCGAATCATACCCAACGAGTTTCACAAATACCTTCGACAGCAGCCCCACTTTGTGGTTTTATGGACACAGGTTTTAAATTATTTTTTTTAGGATAATTTGATTGATATTTAATTTTGTTGGGAGGGAGTCATGACCCCTCCCCCCCCGTTGAATCCACCACTGTACGTGATACTTTACCAAAACTTATTTCACCAGGTAATCGATATTTAAAATTTCTGCAAAGCTTCTTGAAACGGTTGTTCTCTAAGAGAAATGATTTATGACTACAGCAAAATGGTGCGGCTCATTATTAGACTCTCTTGGTAAGAAACTACTTAGATATCTTCTCAAATTGGTAGGTAGGTCGATAGCATCAATAAAAGGTTACTACATTTAACTCTCTTTTATTTTTACGGGGTTAGAAAAGTAAAGTGTACCAAAATAGATGGCGAAATATTATTGTACTAGGTGGCCTGGTAAGTAACCTACTTTGGAATGAAAAACATGTCTTTCCAATGCCTTGTTTTGGAGAAACAACATTTTGGCTATTGATAGTTTCACTTTTTTCAAAATAGTCAATTAAAATTATGCCTTTGCAATCCCAAATTACCGTGACCATAAGCTTTCCAACATTAAGCCATACTTGGCCGTTTTCGAAAAGTTTGCCGGCTTTATTCCACTGCCGGGCGTTCAATATGTTCTTTGGTGTAATAGTGGATCCAGATTTCATCAACAGTTACCAATGGACGCCAAAAGCCCAGCAGATTGCGGTTTAACAGATCGAAAGACTGCTGAGAAATGGTAATAGTATTATGTTTTTTTTTTGACTGACCTACTCGTATGTGTTTAGAATGTGACTTTATCTGACATCAGCATTCGAATAAGCCTAACAAATTTAGAGGGTGTTTCAAATTCACTTATAATTTATAAGTAAATTTGTCTGAAGTTTATAATATTTTTATTATATTATAAGTGTCCCTGTTTATCGAGGCATATGACTGTTTAAAATCGACGCAAATATTATAGATATCTACGTAATGTTCCAGGCTTTGCTTTAGATCTGCTTAACCGTAATTGGTTAATCGACGGTTGATCTTCCTTGCCTAAATCTGCCTGATATTCTCCGCTGATCTTCTCTGTGATAGGTTGTTGTCTGTGGTTAAGTTTACTGGTAAATATTTTATATCGACATCACAGCAAGGAAATTCCTCTATACTTTTGAAAGATGAGCTGTTAAGTACGGACCTTCACTACAAGCTCTTCGATGAGCATATCGATATATTCATATCCGGACTTTTCCAAAAATGTCAAATTTATGCAGGTATCAAAAACATACAGTTTGTTGCAAGATAATTCGGATGAAATTCTCCAGATTAAGAGACAGGGCCGATATCAAGCACAAAATGACTGCTCCCTTAATGCTGCAACAAATAGTCACTTGGCTTTCCAAAAAAACTAGTCCGGTTGATACGGATGTGTATGGAACGGTTACGATGTAAGGTGAGAGTTGGACAACAATACTCGGAGACATTTGAAATAAACAATGGACTAAAACAGGGAGATGCACTTTCACCACAACTCTTCAACTTAGCTCTGGAGCACATAATCAGAAGTGCAAGAATCGAAAAACCGAATACAGTATTTCATCGAGAAGGACCAAACTTACTACTGGCATTTGCAAACGATATAGATCTAATAGGAAACACGCGATTAAAGATGAAGGAGACTTTCGTAAGGTTTGAGAAGGAAGCAGAGAAGATGGGGCTCCAAATCAACGAAAACAAGACGAAATATATGTATATGAGCCGCAATAACCAAAGCAGAGACAGAATCGGTCAGAACATTACCATCGATGACTTTAACTTTGAGCGCGTTAGGGAATTCAAGTATCTTGGAACAACAATAACTGAAGACAATAACGGATCACAAGAAATAAACAACAGGATTCAGGCCGGCAACAGATGTATTTTTGCCCTCCAAAACCTTATAAAATCAAAACAACTAACACGACGTACGAAGATACAGGTCTATAAAACAATCATACGACCCGTTGTGATGTATGGAAGCGAAACATGGACGATGACAAAGGCAAATGAAGAGAGACTACGTGTTTGGGAAAGAAAAATCCTAAGGAAGATCTTGGGTCCGGTGCTTGATGAAGCATCAGGACAATATAGGATAAGAACTAATAAAGAGCTTGAAGAACTTTACCCAGACGCCAACATCATAAAAGAAATAAAGTCCAGAAGACTCCAATGGGCAGGACACCTCAGAAGACATTCTGACGAACGAACAGTAAGACTGGTGTGGCAGGAAGTCCCAACTGGAAGGAGACCACGCGGACGCCCTCGTCTCCGGTGGCGAGATAATATAGCAGGAGACCTAAGCACTATGGGCGTGGAGAATTGGATGGAGGTTGCTCAAGACAGAAAACAGTGGAGGCATGTTGTCGAGTCGGCTAAAACCCACGAAGGGTTGTAACGCCACGGAGTAAGTAAGTAAGTAAATAGTCACCCTTAGTCTTTCGTTACATTAGGTTCAATTTTAAATTCTATCCAAAGTTTAAAGGCACTTTACTAAATGATACAAAGTAGGTGTAGCCAGGTATGTATTTCAATTTGGGTTGTTAACAATTGTTAAATAAAATGTTAAGCATAATTTTGTATACCTACTTAAATTTAATCAGTTAATTGCATTTTAGGGCTTCAGAATTACAAATTTCTAGGTACGTAAAGCCTGTGTTTATAAGAAATTAGAAAATTTCTTGGAATTTTATTCAGGTAAAAGGATAATGTTCTCTAAAAAAATAACAAAGCACCGGGTCCAGGTAACATCCCTGTGGAGTTAATTAAACACGGTACAACCAAACTATATACAAGTTTAGCCAAACTGTTCCAAAACTGCATTAATGGAATGGCAACCCCAGAGGAGTGGAAGACATCATTCATATCCACTATACACAAAAAAGGCAAAAGGAATGAATGTGACAATAACAGAGGCATTGCCGTGACAAACTCAGTCAGTAGAATATACGGAAAAGTAATTAAAAACAGAACAGAAAGCGAATATAAAGACTTACAGGCGGAGGAACAGGCAGGATTTAGGGCAGGTAGATCTACTGTTGACCAGTTGTTTTGCATTACACATATTATTGAAAAGAAAATAGCCGTTAATCAAGAAGTACATTTATTCTATGTAGACGTACGAAAGGCTTATAATAGCATACCACATTATAAATTATGGGAAGCGTTAGAGAAAATAATCATAAGCATGAATTTAATAAATGAGTGAAGGAACTGTACGCTAATGCTAACTGAAAGGTAAAGGTTGGAAATAATCTTTCAAGTGGATTCCAAATAAATAAAGACATGATGTCTCTCACCACATTATTTAAAATTTATTTAGAACAGGCTCTAAAACTGTGGAAGCGTGAATGTAGAAATATGGGAATGCCGATTAACAGCAATAGAAACAACAAGACCTCATATTTGAAGATGAAGAACTTATCAAACATTGCAACACATATAAATATTTAGGTATGATCACCACAAAAGAAGGCAACGTAGACGACACAACTGAGGAGAAAAACAACCAAGCAAGAAAAGCAATTTCCCTTCTCAATAGTATCCTTTGGGATCAATCAATCTCTAATAATAACAAGCACAAGATATATAAAACATTCATTAAAAGTATAATTACCTGGAGTAGTGAAGTATGGCAAATAAAGGAAAGATTGGTTCACTTTTAAGCACAAGGATTCTATGGATCTATTTAATCTTACATTTTTTTAACTCTTCATTGTCTGTATACTTTGTTTAGTAATAATTCAACAAATTAAAAAATCAAAGACAGATGACGGTCACATTCTGAAACTCACCAAATAAACAGGTAATTTTAACAGTTATCAGATAACAGACGTACTTAGGGCTAATTGCACTTTAATTCTTAGAAAGACAATCCTAAGCAATCAAAAAGACGGTTTTTTTGACGCACGTGCCACGATCCACTGTGTACGAATTTATAAAAGACAGTCCAGTGTTGCGAATTTTCATTTATCAGCTATACGGGAAACAATATATCATATGTATTAATATACATATAGTTAATAAGGTAGAAGTTCGATTATTTGGAGAGTCTAAGGCCTTTTAGGAGTGAAGGGAAGAACTTGTATTATTTGGATGAAACTTGGTTCGATATAGTAAACCCACGATATAGTTAAAAAATGTTGGACCGATGGATGGTAGTAAAAATTGCGTCACCAATGTTCCTCCCTTTAGAGGGAAGAGAATTTGTATTTTACATTGTGGGGAGAATCAGGATGGGTAGAAGATGCTTTATTACTCTCTGCTAACAGTGTAAGTGATTGTCGCTTAGATTATCATCAAGATATGGACAGTACTTTGTTTGAAAAGTGGTTTGAGCAGCAATTAATACCTAAATTAAAAGCGTATTATTTGAATATGCTCCGTATCATTGTAGACTAAAGAGTCTACAATGCACTAATTCAAATAAAGCAAAATGCAAGAATTTTTATCAAAACATGAAATATATTTTATGGATTCTTACACAAAAAAACAACTTGTAGAACTATTAAAATTAGTTAAATGTGAAAAAAAATATGTTATCGACAGGCTAGCTGAGAATTATGGCCATAAAGTATTAAGATTACCTCCTTACTATTGTGTAGTGAATCCAATAGAATTGTTGTGGTCTCAATTAAAAAGTAATGTGAGGAAAAATAGTAATTCTGCTAAATCATTTTCGACTGTTGTAGATTTAATTAAGACCGAATGTAATAATATTACAGCAGATAATTGGAAAAAATGTATAGAGCATGTCAAAAAACTAGAAGAAAAATACTTACAGTTTCAAAACATTATAAATAGAGTAGTTATAGATTTAAACGATAGCGATGATAGTGACACCGATTTAAATATAGAGGATATTTAAGTTTTAAATTATTTTTTTAAGTATTTTTTTACTATGTTAAATATATATTTTAATATAAAAGTCTTACTTATATGTATTTTCCTTTTACTTTGTGGGATTGTCGTAATTTTGATAAAATGTATCAGTATAAAGTTCGACCCAGTATACAACTATACCTGGAAGATTGAATCCGAAATAGCTTGTAATTAACAGTACTAAAGGCTGCATATTGCTAAAATTTAACATGTGTTTTTAAAAACTTATTAGACTTTCTAGAACTAATGTTTAGACCACCAGATACTTGAGAATGGATACGAATTGAAATATCACAGATATCTCGAGAGGAGGTCGCTGCTCATTTTTCTTGTGTATAAGCTCCAATTTTTTTGTATCTAATAAATAATAACATTGATTGTAATAATTGAAATGCTTGACAGCGGACGAAAATTAAAAATTTTAAACTGTTACAATAGAAGACGTTAAAAATGAAAAAAAGTAATATGAGAGAACGCCCATTTTAAGTTTACTAAGACATACAACTTATTAAATTAAAAAGAAGAATTATGAATATTATAGACTAGAACAAAAATATTTTACGACAAACTTCAAGTTGACAATTGTGATAAAATTATGGCATTACCTACAAAAACCAAATTATTGCACAAATTTAGAAACACACTTCCTGTAGCTGTGCTACTAATATGTACTTTAACATATCATATAATATTACCAGTATGGAAGGACAAATTCCTAAAACCTACAGAGGAAGAACTACGAGAATTCAGAAAGAAAGCTGGAATTATTTAGAATGGGTAAAATTATGTTGCTAATGTACTAAAGATTATTTGATTAACTTTAAATTCAGTAAAATTTAGAATATAGTTTCATGTAGTAGATATAATTATAAATTGATAGAACACAATTATAAAAAATAATTAACAAAGTGCCTCATATAATATAACTGTACTAATTTACCAATATATTCTGATTTCTACCTGATTTTTCTTCTGCGACTGCTGCAAACATTATTAGACCAAGCCGTATCTGTTTTGGGTTGAGTAAATCGTATATAATCCTAGTTTTTTGCTTTAATCGCTGTGAAATATTACTCGGAATGAGAACTATGCGTACACTTCAAAAGGTGGGCTAATATTTTTATTAAATAATTTGAAAACCTTTAAGATATAAAAGAAAAACACTATTGGGACCGTGCAAGTTCGGAAGAGCGACACCTGGTGTCGTAAATCAGCAAAATTTACTGCGCTTTCATGTTAGATCGAGGTTACCGGATAACTGTCAAGGACGTAGCCCAAAAAAAGAATAAGAAAAAAAGTAAGATTGAGGTTATGTCGTTATGTTATTAAAAGGTAAACGTTGTATGTAGTGTAAATATAAATAAATATATTATTAAATTACAGCATTACTGTTAATATGGATGCAATAATAAAAACTGGATTTGAGACAGTAAATCACCAAATAACTTTTCAACAATTTTTTGTTGTATTTTTACAATTTATAACACAGCAATTACTAAATCCCATTTTCTTCAGTGACAGAAGGTGTAAATAAACAAACGAATATGAAATATGACAATTTGCCAATTGACAATATGAATTTATGAAATCTATGAAATGTGCAGTAAAAAATGCAAGATTTCTCCGCTACTCACGCACGATCGTTTCTCGTATCACATCCAAGTACTTGCACGTCGCCAATACAAAATTTCAGCACAATCGATTAGGTAGTCTTTGTAAAATAATTTTTATATGGATGGAGATACATAGGACGATGTACTGGTATGTTCTAGAGCTAGAAGAACTAATAGGCAACTCGACCAATTAGTATTATCGTTTATTAAGTCATTCCATAGTGATATTGAATTTACAATAGAAACGAAACAGAACCAATCCATGAATTTTGTAGATTTAAAAATTATCAGACTTAAAACAAACATGAGTTCTCCATATTTCATAAACGTACCCTTACTGAAACGACTACACACAACTCATCATTCCATCCTACACAACATAAATTGGCAGACTAAGATAGCATGTTACATAGAATAATAAAAATTAACATGTTAAAAAACAACTTCGAGATAGAATTGAATATCATTACACAAGTAGCAGTAAACAATGGGTACAATCAACAATCAAAAAAAAAATTTATTCAAAATCTACATAGGAAAGCTCTAAAATTAGTATTTCCACCACCAGAGAAAAAATCCACTACCTTCTGCTCAATTAAATATACTTAGAGGCAAAATATCAACAAAAATAGCCAAGGCAAAATATCACCAAAAATAGCCAAACACATAAAAAAGAAAGGAATAAACACCAGCTCTAAGAACAAACAACAACTTGGGCAAATATATTAAGAACAACAAGGGCCAAAAGAAACACACTGGTGTATACAAACTTAAATGTGGCGACTGCCCAATAACTTACATTAGTCAAACTGGTAGAACTATTAAGAAACATATAGCAGAACATAACAGGGCTTTCAATAATAGAAAAACATATTCTATGTAGGTACTTCACCTTGTAGACCATGATCATTTTTTTAACGATGAATTTTAAAATCTTCAAATTCAAAATAAAGGCCCAAGGGTATCTTTATTAGAATCTACGGAAATTAAAAAATTAAAAAATACAGACAATGCTGAATAACCAAATTGAGGCAAACAGTTCTCCCCACCTCAACTTATTCAGATAATGACTATGAAGAGTAAACGCATAAAAAAATAGATTACTTGAGAAAGGCACTGTTACGAATATTTATTATTTGTATACAATGTATTTTAGTTAATTTTTTTAGTTTTATCATGTTAGCCAAAATTTCCCGTTGTTACTGTTCTATAAACCAGGGGTCACCAAATGGCGGACCGCGGTCCGCATCCGGAGCATGAGCTTCTTTTTAAAGATGGTGAACTTTATACGTGCAAAAATCATCTTTGAGGCATCGTCAATTTAAATCATTCCTAGAAGACACTAATGCTCAGTTTGACGATTTGCTTCGTCATAACAACGTAAGATGGCTGAGCAAACGTTTAGTGCTTGAAAGATTGTTTGCAATACTTGAAAACACAAAATAATTTCTGTCCACTATTAATAATGAAACTGCAAATGACCATTTGGGCTTCCTCTTGGACACTGAAAACGTAACTATATCTTCGATATAGTTCATAGTTATAAACGATATCTTCAGACATCTGAACTTATTGAATTTAAAACTATAATGCAGGGGAAAACTTGTTCATGCCTTCTGTCGGATATAAAAGTTTTTCTAAAAAGATTGAACTGTTTTCTGATGATATTAAGGCAAAACTTTTGCATTTTCTTCTCCTTAAATCCTTTTGTGATAGTAATAAAGATATTGATGTTACAACCCAGTTCTCACGTTTTGATGATGCAGTTGATTTGAAAATTAAAAAATGATTTTCTGATTTCCACAAAATTAAAAATGTTGTGGAAGTCTAATGAAGTATGGGCCAGCGAAGCAGCAGACGTTTTTAAGAGTAACAAAGCTGCCTTTCAGATGGAAATAATCGAGTATCAGGAAGATTTCGTTAAAATGTACAGAACTGTATTTGTAAACAAACGTTGTTACTAACATTTAAATGTTTAAGTATTTTTAGATATGTTCCACAAAATTGTTGAACACTATAGTAGCAGAAAGAAAACAACCAGAAAGAGTAGCATTACATGATTAAATTAAGTTCTAAGATACAATTATTTCAAACTATGCCGCAAAAATTTGTTAAACGAAGACGGGAGAAAAAACAATATAATAGCATTATAATCATTTTTTTCCTTGAGTTTATTTCATACTGCTCCCTAAACGAGGTGACCTAGTTTTCTGGTTTCAACCACGTAACCAGGATTTACGCCACTGTCTGGTTTAGTACCGAGTGCACTAAACCAGACAGTGGCGGGAACCAGAAGCTCAAATTCTATTCATCACACGTGATTGCTGAATCACACAATCTTACAAGGTCTACGAATATGGGTCCATCAGTTGCTGGACGAACCAATATTAATCTATGTACTGTGTGCGGCAAACCATGCGTGAAGAACGGATGTTAGAATATACAGAATATAAAAAATGGTGCTATTTTTCCAAATAAACTCTCGATGCAAAGGCAATTAAAGAAGGCTTTCTAAAAAACTTGCCTTTCAAATCATAAGAACGCTGTTCCTCAGTTACCATTCGAGTGAAAGAAAATCTAGAACTTTAACAGATAGCTGCAAAGTCCAGATTAGGTTGAACTATTTTTGCAATGCTTTCAAATAACGATGTGAAATTAAACTAAACTTACCACATTTACGAATGTAGTTCTGAAAGCATTATTAACCAAGAACTCTTTGATATTGTAAAAGATTTCTTTTCAGTTGAAAGCCTTGGAGTTCAAAATATTAAACCGTCTGTTACAAAATTGGATTACTCTGAAAATATGACAACTTGAAACTCCCTAATAGTAAACCCATGGCTTTTCAAAGACTGGAGTGTACAGAGAGGAAAAATCCAGAACTAGGTACCAAAATTAATCAACAAATTCAAGATTTTCTAGAAACGCAATATATTAGAAGACGAGACAAGAACTCTTAGAGCATAAAAAAAAACATGGTATCTTCCAATATCTACGGCCTTTAATCCTAACAAACCTGACAAATTGAGGTTAGTTTGGGATGTAGCAGCAACCGTACAGGGAATATCCTTAAATTCTCTGTTATTAAAAGGAGATGAATTACTTCTCTATTAGGCGTCCTCCTACGATTTCGTGAAAAAAGATTGGCTTTTCTGGAGATATCAAGGAAATGTTTCTTCATGTAGGTATAATGGAAGAAGATCAACATGCACAACGATTCTTGTGGCGCAATGGTAGTTCTGATAATCCTTTGGAAATATATGTTATGACTGTGATGACCTTCGGAGCTACCTGCTCACCTAGTTGTGCACAGTTTGTTAAAAACGCTAATGCGAAGAAATTTAGTGTAGAATATCCTAGCGCTGTTGATTTCATAGTAAAGAATCATTACGTTGATGATCTCTTAGAACCAACAGACACTGAGAATGGAGCCATCCAATTAGCAAAAGAAATTGCCTTAATGCACGCCAGCGGAAATTTTGAAATAAGAAACTGGAGATCAAACTTTGAAAAATTAATGAAAATCATGAACACCACCCATGAAAATAACGAGGAAGTCAAACTAAACCTAAGAAACAATAAGAGCATGGAGAAGGTTCTAGGAATCTGGTGGGGTTTAAAGGGAGATAATTTTATCTTCAATTTAAAATGTAATAATGGAAAGAAAGATGTTTTGTGTGGATTAAGAAAGCCTACAAAGTGAGAAATTTTACAAATCTTACTGTCTGTATATAACCCTTTAGGTTTGTTCACAAACTTTTTGATTTCTGTGAAGATTCGTTTACAGTAAATATGGAGGATTAACATTTCTTGGGATCAACCAATAACCAATGAACAGTTTCAAAAATGGCTTGTTTGGGTAAAACAGCTTTCAGAAATAGAGAAGGTTTCAATGCCAAGATAATAAACTTGAAAATTGGAAGGATACCAATACGCAAATGCACATTTATGTAGATGGCAGTGAACACGCAAGTGCTTGTGAGACATATCTAAGAATAATTAAAAAAGATAGTCATAATTGTTTAATCAAAGTCATAGAGTGTACTTTGATTAAAACCACAAACTATTCCTGGATTGGAACTTAATGGTGCGGTAATAGGTTCAAGGTTTGCTAAAAACCTTTGTCAACATCTTTACATAACTGTGCACAACGATGTTTACTGGACAGATTCGTCAACAGTTTTAAGCTGGTTAAGAAATGAATACCCAAGAATATTACCAAAATATGTAGCTTACAGGGTGGCCGAAATTCAACAAAACTCAATGGTATCACATTGGACATATGTACCTACTAAGAATAACATAGCCGATGAAGCTACTAAATGGACAAAACGTCCCAACTTGAAAAACATGAGCTGTTAGTTTAAAAGTCCTGATTTTCTGTATCAATTAGAAAACAGTTGCCCTCCAGATACAACCCTTAAAAAGGCAAAATCTGATGAAATCTTACCCTCATGAATTAAAATTTAATACTCTACTTTTATTAGATTTTGAAAGATTCAGTAAATTTAATCGAATTTTAAGAGCAACTGCATATATGTTTCGAGTTTTAAGAATTGCTTATGCAAAATTGATGAAATCTGAAGAGCCCAAAGGAATATTAACTTCGGAAGAACTTTTAGATGCTAAAAATATTTTATTAAAGCAAACTCAATGTGACTATTTTAAAAATGAAATAAAACAATTAAAATCTAATAATTACAGTAGTTTACAGAAAATAGTTAATAAAGCAAGCAGTTTATTGGTTAACTTCATATAAGAGAAAGATTAGATGAAACTAGAGATGTTACTTCAGAAACAAAAAGGTCAATAATTTTGCCGAGAGAAAGTCGTATAACTTTACTAGTTGTTAAAGACTATTACAAAAGACATCACCATAGAAATTATGAAATTGTAGTAAATGAGATAAGACAAACATTTCATATACCAAACCTTATAAAACTAGTTAATAAGATTAGGACCAATTGTCAAAATTGCAATGTCAAATTTGCTAAGCCAAAACCACCTGCTACCGCCATGTAGACTTGCAACATTTACTGCTCTGTTTACACACAATGGTATTAATTATTTTGGTCTAAAAAATGTAATTGTTGGAAGACAGATGGAGAAAAGATGGGGAGCTTTATTTACGTGTCTCACGACTAGAGCAGTCCATGTCGAAGTAGCTTACAAACTAGATGTGAACAGTTTTATACTATGCTTCACAAATTTTATTAACAGAAGAGGACGACCAAGGGATATTTATTGTGATCGAGGTAAGAATTTCATTGGAGTTGAACGAGTATTGAGAGATGAGCTGCAAAAAGTTGACAGTAAATATATAGTTAATTCACTGATTAGCCCAGAGCTAAAATTTCCTTTTAACACACCCCTTTCCCCACATATGGGTGGGGCCTGGGACTGTTTAGTAAAAGTGGTTAAAATTTCGTTATATGATTCATTACCAACCAGGAACTCTACTGACCAATTACTTTATAGTTGTCTCATAGCTGCAGTAAACATAGTAAACTGAAGACCATTTACTTATATTCCAATAGAATCTGAGAATCTGAATCTCTAACCCAAATCATTTTTTAACTGGATCTTTAAACAGAGATAAACCAATTGGATTTTTAAATGAATATGTTAAAGGATTTAAATTTAATTATTTATACAGAGAGCAATTTGCAAATAAATGTTGGCGACCCTTTATTTCTGAATACATAGCTGAACTACTACTTAGGGCGATATTGTAATTATATGTGATAAAGATTTACCAAGATGCAATTGGCTGTAAGTGAAGTTAAAAAATCACCTGATGGGCAAGATGACTAATAGTTTAAACAAAAAATGGAATATATGAACGTCCTGTTATGAACTTACCAATAAATAGAGACCACAAAGATGATGAAAAATAATTGGTACAGTCTCTTTTTCACATGGAACTGTACCGGGTGGAAGTGTTACGAATATTTATTATTTGTATACAATTTATTTTAGTTATTAAATTTTTAGTTTTATCATGTTACCAAAAATTTGCTGTTACTATTGTTGTATGGACTATGTCAGATATAATATTAAAATTTCAGAAAACAAACTGTCACTGATTGGGGAAAAATTCAAATAATTTAGCAGTTAGCAAGAGAACAGTAAGTAATGGGAATTAATTAGTTTTTTTTATATTGTTAATTTTATATATTGTAATAATTTAAGTTCTTTTTTTGAAAATAAAAAGAGTTTACTACAAATCCGTTAATTGGTGGCTGTACAATAAAGACAAATTCTCAACAGGCACTATGTCAAAACAGCTTTAATGATAAAAAAAATTATAAAAATTTTATGGAAGTTTTGAAAACAAAGTTTTCAGTGTTTTATTGTTTATAAAAAATTAATTTCCATCATTTCTAATCAATCAGTAATATTAAAAATCTGTAAATTTACTGTAGATACTAAACAAGGTTTATAGATGATGTATTGCAAAAGATGGATTACTATAATAAATCACAAAAACATATTAAAATCTACTTAAATAATGTAAGAGTAACAAATTTTTACTACTAGAAATTAGTATATGTACTAATAAGAGAGCTAAACTAATTCCCCAAAAAACAAAATTCTTGGTAGCCCAGAACCTATTTAACACAGAAACCTGTGTATAACGGATATTTTAGTGATTACTTGCTTATTCTAAAGTAAAACGTTGAATTTAGGTTAAGTAAAAACCTGTCTATATTAGAACAAAATTCTTTTTTTAAAGAAGTAAAAAAAGATATTTATAATATTAGCATTAAGTATAAATGTCCATGCACTAAGTAACCCATGAAAAAGAAAATAATGAAAAGACATGTACTATGGGGCACTGGACCTAGTCTATAAGTGTTAAAAAATGATGTTAAAATAATAGCAGGAGAGATTATCTCTTCTCCTCCTTCAGTAAAGAGAGCCTACAAGCAGACTCAAATGACAACAGACTGAAACTCATAAACTTTGCTATTATTAAGAATATGTTAAAGGTGGGAAACCATTTCCCTATGAAAACATACATAAAGGAACTCAGAAATCTCCTGACAATGTTCCAGATGTTAGGCTTTCCAGCGGAGCTAACATTGATAATGATCACTATTTGGTTAAGGCACAGTTTAACGACAGAATATTCAATCTAAAAAGGAAAGAAAAAATAAATATTCTCAAACTAAAAGATCTGGACATAGTATAGGGAGCAAACAGAAATTAAAATAACAGAAAAAGTAGTGGATATTAACCTGCTCTGCATAAAAATATGAGATTAAACAGAGAACAAAATGAAGAACAAACGGAAAAACTTGGCACATGAAAAAATTCCTGAAGCACTAAGAAGAAAGGAAAAGCATATCCCGAGAAAATATGAACAGCAAATGTTAAATGAGATACAGTTTATTTGATCAAAATGAAAAAAGAAAATACTACAAATTCCTATATTAGTAGATGTTCTTAATATATGGATAAAATGTTTCTTATATCTTTCACAGATCAGGCCTGCCAAAAAATATATTCATTTATTTTAATACAAATCTAAATATCTTTTACAACACATGTTGAATTGAGTAAGGAACAGTTTGCTTACTGAATTACTACAAAATATTTTATATTTTAAGGAGACTGCAAAGTAGGTTGAATATTTTATATTTCTATAATATACTAATAAAAGTACTTACTGTTTTTTTTTTATAAAACTAAGACAACAAATATAGCACTTTTGACAATGTTGGGGATGATCGAAAAGATAACTCTAGATATACTGAACAGATTAAAAATGGGTTTCAAAAGAAAACAAAAACAGTTTAAATAAAGATAATTAAATATGATAAATGGAAACAGCAATAAAATATGTAACTATAACAATAATAATTGAATAATAAGAAAAATAATTACCTTGCAATTTGAATTTTCAATTCTCCACATCTGTGTAGCCCTTCCATCAGCGATTCAAAATATGTAGGCTCACAGAACTGCATAAACCTGATCATTTTTTCATAAACATTTTTGTGGATAGTAAATTCATACCTTTTTAGCCAGGAGTAAGTTTTTCTGATCAGCAAAAGTCCATGATCTCTAATTAAACTATGCCATCGGTACCTATTTCTTAACCTCCGATTATAGGCTTCAACCAAAGAACATTGTAATTTTGTAAGAATGTCATACATTGGATCATCCTCATCTATTATTTCTAAATTTGAAAGAATATCCTCTGCATTTTTATCATACTCAATTTCAAAATCAGATCTGGCTGGATTATATCCTGCTAGTGACTTATTACCAATAGTGTTAGATAAATATCTAGGAGGTTCATCTGAATGATTAAGCTGGAATCTATAAGGCACTACTAACTGTGGAAATAATGCAGAATCTGGTATTTTTGGCTTTGGAAAACCCTCACAGCCTTTTCTTTGAAGATAATAATAATCATAATGCTCTATAATTTCGTTCACCGATCTATTTGGAAGTTCTTGTGTTAAATGGTACCAATTACCATAGTTGCTAATCCCATCAAGAAGTTTAAGCTCTTCTTCGGCCGTCCAATCCGAATTTTCAAATAGAATAAAGTCTGTAGATAACACACGATAATCGTGATCATTTTTGTGGTTTGAAAACTCGGCTCCGTTTGAAAAACAACTTAGACAGATATTCACTTTACACTTCTCACACAGAATGTACTTACTTTGTACTTCGTTTAAACAATTTGTACAATAGGTTGAATCGTTGCTGTCAAAAATATTACAGCTACTAAATGTTGAGAGGTCATCGTCTGAAATTTTGAATAGAAAAATTCCACAACTAGCTCGGTATATTAAAATGAAAGGATCTTACCTTTAGGAAACTGTAGGTCTGCCGCATCCTCTTCCGTTAAGTCTGTGTTTGTGTTTGCCATTTTTAAATTAGAGTTTTATATGAGATCTCCACTAGCGACTAAAAACTTTAAACAATACACAAAAACAATGCTTTCAAACCAAATAACTTTTAGGTTAAAAGCAAATCAAACAAATATAAAATGGTGTTACTGTTTGTTAAACTTGTCACAGAGACCTCTGCTTTCCGATGTTTTCAAACTTTTGACCCACCCAATAGTCTTCGGGTATTAGAGTAATCTGTAAGTTGTTAGTAAATTAACTTTGTTTTACGAGTTAAGAGAGTTTCCCATAGATGGCAGAGCGGTAAAAAGTAAAAATTAAGTATTCAAATTTTTATCATTTAATAAATATTTAAATACCTTAAGAACACAGTTAGGCTATCACTTAAAATATATATATTTAATTTACTAAGAAAAGTTTTGAAGGTGCTGTTTTCAAATTTAAGCTCATTAAGTTAAAATAATTATTAACCTTTTATCGCATGAATATTTGTTTTTTGTCAAAATAAATTCTCAGATAAGAATTTTAATTCTATTTTTACGAGGTAAATTATTAGCTACGAGGAAAACTTCATCGACAAAAAAATTTTGGTGCCAAATATGGAACATCTTCTTCTTAACGTGCCCTACCAAATCCCATTGACGTTAGCGATTAACATGGCGAAAATGTCTCTGTCTCGAGCTATTCTAAGTAGTTGCTCAGCTTTCTTTATTCCTGGAACATCATATGCAATAATGTAATATTAAAGTCAAACAATTTTGAAGCTACAGTATACACTAGACAGTATGAAACTGCAGACAGTTTCTTTCTTTATTAATACACAACGGTATTGAGCATTTTGTGCACACTATATGTTTTCCCTGTACAACCTGGAAATTTGCATCTTGACCTAGTAGGTATGTCTACGAATGTCTTCTTGGGGTACCTATTTCTTTAGTGGGTCTCTTTTTTCGTTTGCTCTCGTACATTTGCTGAATACTACTACTTGCCGGTCTTCCTACTCTGTTCTGTTTAATTGGTTTTCCGGCTTTGCATAGAGCATCGACTAGTGCTAGTTTGGTATCCAAAAGGGGTAAATCAAATTTCTTCGCTCTTTTGACTAATAACCAACAGTTCACGGCTGTCATGTCAAGAAAATGAGAAAAGAATATTCGTAAATAATATTTCTTCGTGATTCCTGATTTTTATACGATAAAATCTTAAAATGGAATCAAGGAGGTCTATACCTCCTACGTAGTAGTTGTAGGTAAGGACATTGTTAGGACAAGGTATCATTTTATGTATAGGTACTTTCTTGTTAAACAAATCTTCTTTTTTCTCCATTTGGTTCACTTCTAGCATATGTTGACATTGTAGTAACGATTTTATTATCAAACCAGGACACTAGACTGACATCCACAATCTATATTTAATATTTTTTCTACCATATGACCTCTGTCGTGCTTCTTTATTTCTTTCTCAGCTGGCATCACAACTCCAACACTGTTCCCAAAGGTAAAATGCCCTCTTTGGTCAGATATATCATAAGACATATGCTGGTGAACCAATTGTCAAAAAACAACTTGTAATGTTGATGTTTTGGTATCGAATCTGCTAATTTGACAACCACATTGCCGCTCATACTAAGATTTGGTGCTCCTAGAGGTACAAGATTACTTCGAGAACCAGCAAACAAATTAAAGTCATAGCTGAATCCCGAATATCACTCAGCACAAGTTTTTGAAGCCCCACTTATTGGTGGTTTTTTGGGTTATACCTACTGCTTTAGCTGGCTTCGCGCTTTTGTTGGTATAATCTGTTTGTCTACAGTTAGAAATTCTTTTTTCGGAACCATGATTTTGGATTTCGGAACCTAATTTGAATAATCTGTCATATCCAGAGTGATCATTTTCAATCATGTCATCATTGATATTGAAATGCAAGAAACTTTTTGTTTATTCGAATCTGTTACAGCTCATCACATCGCTAACTGTTCGGTGGCCAATATTGGCATTCCAATAGTGTCTTGTTAATGGAAGTTGAATTATCGACATGTAAATAGTAATTCCTATAAATTGTTCTATTTTATATTTTTTTATATTAGCTGGTTTATATGGACGTTGTTAATCTGAGTATAAATGTGATTGATAACTTTGATTGGTCTGTGATATGCTCTATAAGACTGTCAGGAAAGAGAAACTTAAAAAATTGGACCGGAGTTTCTAATTGTAAAATCAAAGAAGGTAAATTTTCAGAACCAGTAAATTTTGTATCATTTCTTATCTTCTCAGATTTCCTTTCACCATAATTATGAGATTTCTTCCTTTTATATCGCAGTCTTTCAGACAAAGGGGTATCATCATCTTGTAATCTGAGGATGTGGCAGAAATGACAATTTCTTTGACACTGCTTTTTAATCAATAGTACATTGTTTACCGGGTAGGAAAAGCTTAACATTCCTGGACGACTGTGAAGATTGCTAAGTCGAAGCGAAATCGAGACTTAGCAACACAGAGTCCAGGAATGTGGCTTTTCCTACGAGGTAAACATACTATTTTTTCCGCAAATCGTTTAAAATTACGACAGATATTGATTGATTTAAAAAAAACGCGATAATTTTATTCCCAAATAAATGGTGCTTGTGAAATTCCTAATAAAACTTATCTTGGGTTACTATGGAAACGTTATTGAGGTTGAATAGTCAAACTTGACGCTTATAAAATTAATTGCTGGTGTTCTCGAAAGTAAAGATGATAAGTAAAGCTCGGATTATAGGCAAAATGCCTTTTTTTTTGCCTATTTTTGCCTATTATTTAAGTGTTTTTTGCAACTTTTTGCCTTTTTTCGTAAATTCCGCCTATTTGTGCCTTTTTTAAAATTTCATGGTACTACCCATGATATTATTCTATTACATAAACCATTCTATAATAAAATTTTGGGTCAATAATAAAATATCAATGGTTTGTTTATATAATAGATTTCTAGGAAAATGTACCTGATCGAGACTTGAGGGTTAACTATTTGGAAATCCCTAAGCTTTATTAGTTTATTATCAGTTGTACAGTCGGTTACTGTATCAGAGTTTACTCACAAATTAGCAAATTGCTATATCCTAGTTTAGTTTGTTGCGTATACCGAAAAGCAAAGAACACGTTTTAAAACGTTCAAGACAGTTGTGTGAAAAGATGACATCTAAATTAAGGCTATGGATCGCACCTTATTCGGAACTTTCTCTAGAAGGAGATGGAGCATTTTGTAAACCATGCGGCAAATCGGTAAGTTTTATTTTTTTTTCTTTTTTTTCTCGTCCCACAACATAACTAAATTCTAAAGCGGTTTTAGAATTCTAATTATTTTTTTTTAATTCTCAGATTTCAAGTAGAAAAAAGTACTTTATTGACCAGCATTGTGGAACCCCACTTCATAAACGTAATTTGGAAAAATTAAATTCCTCTAAGTTAGCCCAAACATCTCTGCGGGATAGTTTAAGCAGTTTCAAAAAAAAAGGAGGAAGACGCATTTAAATTTGATTTATGCCAGATGATGATTGCATCCAACATTCCTCTATATAAAGTTAATAACCCTAGTTTTAAACGCTTTTTTTGAAAAAATATCTTAATAAATCCTTACCGGACGAGAGTACATTGAGAAAACATACTGTGGAAAAATGTTATGTGGAATGTATTTCAAAAATTAAGCACGAGTTGGAGGGCAATTTTTTGTATATTATCGTGGAATGAAACGACAGATGTATGCGGCAGGTATATAGCTAATTTAATGATTGGAATTTTGAACGAAAACTTTGCGAGAAAACCTTATTTAGTTGCGTTAAAGAATTGGAAAAAACAAACAATTTTAACAATAAGTCGATTTATACAAGATAGTTTAACAAACCTCTTTTTACCCAACGCTATACCAGTGAATAAAATAGTTTTAATGCTTTCAGATGCTGCGGCATATATGTTAAAAAGCTGCTGTTAATTTAAAATTTTTTATCTAATTTAATTCATTGCACTTGTGTAGCCCACGGGGTAAATGAATTGCTGTAGAATAAGAAATCTGTTTCCATTGTAAATAATTTTATAAAGTTTATGAAAATAAGTTTGTAAAGCTCCGTTGTGGGTGCAATTATATAAAGAAGACTTCTCCGGTGTCCCTTTGCCACCTAAACCAGTAATTAAAAGGTGGGGAACCTGGCTCGATGCAGTCTTTTTTTACTTTGAACACTGCAATGAAATAGAATTAGTATATGTCAGAATTTGATGATTGATATTTCCCGAAGGCCATTCGAGAAGCAAAAAATAATTAAAAAAATCCAAAATTGAACAGGAACTCGGTTATTATCAATGACAATTATAAAATTATTAGTTACCCACAATTACATTATTTAGAAAAAAAGAGATAAATTTATGTGAGTCAGTAAAATTTAATAGATAATTTAAAGCCGAACTTAAATCGGCACCTGGAAGTAACGGTCAAATTAATTTTTAAAAAAATGAATATGTTTTCGACAAGAATGAGGTTTTCGTTTTTATCTATTTTGCTAAATATTTGAATGGGACATTTTCACGAGAATCTTTCAAATTATGCAGATTTCTTATCCGACTCTGGTAATATGCTCTCCAATTAATCGTCGATGTCGAACGTTCGTTTTCATTGTACAAATTAATATTAAGTGATCGAAGACATAGTTTTAAGACCAGAAAATATTGAAAAAAAATAAATTTAGTTGTTTCTATTAATGATAAAATTTTTAATCGTTGGTTACATGTTTTAATATTAATTAAAGTTTTTTAGTTACTAGTTTATTTTTACTAATGTTTGATTATGATGTGTAATTTATACTTGCCTTAAGTTAATATTACGTTAATTTACCTTTGTACAATAAATAATATGTTATATTCCTATTTTGCCTATATTTTGACCTAAATGTTAATATTCCTGCCTTTTTTAATAAAAATCTATGCCTATATAGGCGCCTTTTTCTTCAATTTTTGTTGCTATAAATCGAGCTTTAATGATAAGTGATGATGACCATTTCCATTCCTGGGAACTCGTCCAGAGCTGGTTGAGGCAGTGAATAATGCTTCATTAGAATTATTGCCAAAGAAATCAAGAGAACAAAGTAACGCAAATGCATACAGACGTTTAAGGATTATCCATGACGTAAAAAATACGAGTTCTTTCTCAGAAAATGTTGTAATGGCATAATTCTAGACTTTGTTTAAGTTAAATCTTCAACATTACGGGCCTTTTAATTCACTGCTGAAGTCAACCCTTGCACTTAAACACAATGTAGATTATATCTACTTACTCAAAACTTCGTTCTTTATTGAAAAGGCAAGCTCAAGGTTATAGGCTCAAAGAAAATCTAAGATTTTTTACGGAAGAAAAGAAATAGAGAAAAATTTATACCGAAGCTCCAGATAAAGAAAAATTAATTGATTTAAGGTTAATTTACAAGGTTTTTAATTTCTATTTAGATTATTGCTTTATTTATTTTTTAGGTGGCTGTAATATTTGGAATATCTGGGGCCTGTAAGAATGGATGAGTTCTAGTCGAATGACTGCTACACGATATAGAAGACTTAGAATCATAAGCTTTAAATCAGCATACCTGATTCGAACCCAACAAACAGATAAATTTGTAATTAATCAGTTTTCTACTGAATGTTTATCGAAAGTTATGTTTCGTTAGACAGAAAAATATGAACAGTGACCGATTTTCTTAAATATCAAAGGCGGATGGGTTGTAGACAAGTGGTAGGAATTCATCAATTTTAGAAAAATGCCCAAAATAATTGTATTAATTTGAAACTTGGTAATCGGCGAATATACTGGTCACTGCTTTCGTTCGTCTTCTGCATACAATATGGTTGACTCTGGTGCCGTCATACCCTAGTTTAAAAGAGGCATGGCGGATTGGAAAGATCCAAACTTTGTGAAGGATATATCGAAGAATCGTTAACAATAAGGTTGATGGTGGCATAAAATTTTTCCAAGCTACTAAATATTCAACAAAATGACTCTTCACTGATGTTGTCCCAAAATGTTTATCATAGTTTATGAGTGTTCCCTCAACGTTCAATAATTGTACTAACTGTCAAAATACTGTAAATATAACAAATTGATCTAAAAATGTATACAGCATATGGACTTGATGTTTTCAAATATAAATTAATTCTTATAAGCAATGTGTTTTCTTTTCATTTATGTAGTAACACTAACTACTGTACGGAAATATCATTCCTTACAGTAAGAAAGATATTTCCTTACAGTAAGGAAGTCCTGACGTTTCTTCAGAAATTTTGACTGGATGTCAAAATTACTGGCGATTTGCGGAAAAGTATTTTATTGTCGTATTTCTTAGAAAAATTTATACCTCGTATTTTATAGACAGAATACTGCATGTTAAGAACAACTTTAGATAGTAATAATACTATGAGTATAATTAAGTATGCAAATTTCAAAGCTTTTATTACATTATTTTCGTTTAGAAAAATCGAGTAAATGAATAAAAAAGAGTTAATAAGTAAATTTATGGAAGAAACTTTAAACGATGGTCAAATATATATTAATAGTTTTAAATAAAATAAGAAAATTTTCAAATATATAAAGGTATTCAACATCAAACCAAGCACCACATCAATACAACACCAGGTCCATCCGTTTTCTCTAAGCCTCGACGATTAGCACCTGACAAATTGCAATGGGCTCAAAAAGAATTCGATAATCTTTTGCGACTAGGCATCAAAAGACTATCAAAAAGTAACTGGTCTACACCACTACATTATGGCCCCGAAAAAAGGTTAGGCATGAAGACGCTGCGGAGATTATCGACGTCTACACCATAGGACTATTCCAGATCGATATCCAATCCCACACATCGAAGATTCGGTCGTCCCAGCCGCTAGCTGGGGAGATCGTTTTCTCTACTATAAATTAAGTAAGAGCATACAATCAGATACCAGTAGCCACCGAAGATATACCAAAAACTTCCGTTACCACACCGTTTGCATTGTACCAACATTTATATACGCCTTTTGGTTTAAGAAACGCAAGACAGACCTAGCGTTTAATAGATGAAATACGTGGTCTTGATTTCGCCTATGCCTACATCGATGACATTCTCATTGCATCAGAATCCGAAGAGCAGCATATATAGCATTAAGAAGAAATTTTCAAAAGGCTTAAGCAATTTGGTGTTGTGATTAATCCAGCATAGTGCCAGTTTGGCAAAAACAAGGCCACATTTTTGGGATATACAGTATCAGCAGTAGGACTCAAACCTCCCCAAGAAAAAGTAGCAGCTGTACAAAATTTAACCCATCCTAAAACAATGAAAGACCTGCGTAGATTTCTAGGTATGTTGAACTTCTACCGAAGGTTTATACACAATACAGCTGAACTTCAAGCACCACTACATGGTGCCCTAAAAGGAAAAGCACCAATTGAATGGACCCCACAGTGGATCCAAGCCTTTTTGGACTGCAAAGGTAGTTTAGCTAACGCTACTTTACTAAGCTACTCTATAAACGATATTGATATCTCCATCACTCGTGATGCTTCCGGTTTTTGTGCTGGAGCTGTATTACAACAAAAAACGGATAAAGGTATGAAACCTTTAGCTTTTTTTCCAAAAAATTCTCATCTAGTAAAAAGAAATATAGTGCGTACGACAACGAATTATTGGCTATATATTTGGCCATAAAATATTTTAGACATATGATCGAAGGCAAAGACATAACCATATACACTGATCACAAACCAATCTCCTTCGCTTTTACACAGAAGCTAGATAAATGCAGTCCTAGACAATTTCGATATTTCGATTTTGTAGGAAAGTTTTGCACCAATATTCAGAACATCTCTGAAATATTGTAGCAGGTGCACTATCTCGAGTCAATAGCCTTAAGAAAGATACCAACATCATGGACTTAGCTCTCGCACAAAAAAAAAATCCAGGACTAAAAACGTACTTAAGAGAGAAAACATCATTGCAATTAAAGAAAATACGGTTTCCGTAACAAAACGTTAATTTGTACTGTGACGTAGCAACATCTACAGCCAGACCATTTGTAACGAAAGCACTCTGAATGGCAATTTTTAGCACCATCCATAATCTAGCACATCCTGAAATAAACAGCTCTGTGAAAATGATCACAGAGCGATATGTTTGGTCTTCAATCAAATCAGATGTGAGAAAATGGACTCGAGCGTATCTTCAGTGGCAAAAATCAAAAATATCGCCACATTGTTTCACCGACTGGAAGCTACGACTTTTCAACCGATTCTAACATGTTCACATAGACATTATAGTGATGCCAATTTCTAAAGAAAACAGAGACTGTTTAACATGTGTAAACCGTTTTACGCGTTGGTCGGGAGCATAACCAGTGCCCAATCAAAAAGTAGGTATAGTAGCCAGAACATTTTCTGGTTGGATAGCTCGTTTTGGCACTTCCAAGCGTATCACAACGGATGAAGGTCGACAAATCGAATAACATCTCTTTAAATTAATCTGCAAAATAACTAGAACTATCCATTTAAGAACAACCGCCTATCATATTCAATCAAATGGCATGATGGAAAGAGTTCATCGACAATTAAAAGCAGCAATTCGATGCCATGAAAATGTTGAAAATGGATCGAAAGCCTACTTCTAGCGTTAATGGACATACGAGCAGCGTGGAGAGAAGATTTAGGTACTTCAGCCGCCGAACTCGTTTATGGAGAACCATTTTATTTGTCCGGTGAATTATTGTTTTCGTCGCAAATAAATACCGACAACAGTGCTTATAATCCGACAAGCGAGAGCTTTCGGGTATCTCGAAAAGGAATTATTTTAAGAGAGATAGGAGAGGTACTTAATTGCGATTATAGGTATATAGTATAGGTACTTAAACGGTTATACACGATGTGAACTCCTAGCCGACTGCAATAGAAATGAGCAATTCCTTCCACTTTTTAATTTGTTCTACGCGCAACCCGCCAGCTCTCGCTTGTCGGGTTATACATTTATTTAAAGACACTTCGAAACCATTTCGAAAATTTCCTAAGCAACCGTCGCAACATGGGTCCAAAAGCACTTTTATTTTCAAAGAGTTGAAAACCAGCACTTAGGTACGTGTTTGTCTTTTAATTCTTAAAAGATGTTCATTTTCTACTATAAAATTACTTAATAATAATTCTAAGATATTTTAATAAACCGAGTTCATTCTTACAATGTTAAATTATAGAGAAAATGACAATCTATTGGTTTCCACAAACAGTTGATACATAAAATAACCATGGGAATATTCTTCCATCAATGGAAAAAATTAAAAACGAAAAGAGAAAAGTTTCTTTACCTCATTCGGTGCTGAAACCAATTATTTTTAACCTGAATTATACAGTCAAACCAGATCAGCGCAATAGGTTCATAATGTTTAGCTAACGATCTTCAACTTCCTTATTTTTGTGTTACTGCTTTTTTACCAACTTTGGTCATTTTAATTGTGGGAAGTGTACTTTATTTACGAGTTCGAATATGTAACGCAATATTTATAAAGGTGGTGGTTTTACCTAGTTTGCACCATATATACAGTTTGTCCTTAATATATCAAGTCTTTCTCTAATGCTATTTCCATGGACTTATTATTCAGTGATTCTTAGTACTCTGTTGGGAAAAATTCCTGGTTGCATAGCATGGTAGTTAAAAACTTTACATTAAAGTAAAAATTGTAAGTGAAATTGGTATATATTTATTGGAATATTTAGTAAAAATAAAAATGGATTTTAATTGATTAAATTGTTCACAAAACTTTATAGAATGTACGAAGGACCAGATATCGTAAAATACTAAAAAAGCTAGGACGTCTGAGGTTGGTAGGGAATATAATAGGGATGAAACAAACTGATCCACGTAGAAACATTTTCCTTAAGACACCTGTCGATGAGAAAATAAGAGAAAAACAAGGTTCTTAAATACAAAAAAATAGGTTGAATGAAGAAACCAGCCCGTAACCTTCTAGTATTTTCGCCAGGTCAACCTACATGGGCTTCGAGAAACTCTATACCAGACGATAAGGCCATCGACTTTTCTAGTCTAACGGTATTGGATATATAACGGGACCTTTTTGGAGAAAACGGGCAGTCAGAAAAGAAGATCGCGAAGCGTTTTAAACGTAACGTCCGTATAAATTAATTATTATTGTAAGATAAATTATTATAAATTTACTTTAAATTAAGTTGTAAGTGTTATAAATATCGAACATTTGATAAATAATAAAAACAATAAATTAGAATTAATAAATACATTACAGTAAGAAAGATTTTACAGGCATAGAATATGGGAACTATGTTGCGTCTATTTTCTCTATTTAACCATGCTTATAGAAATTGGATGCAAGAGACACAAGATCGAAATCGATGGAAAATAATGAGGGAGATCTAAGTACAGCATTGGACAAGCGAAGATTGAACGATGATAGAATTTTCTTAGATTTAAGCCTTGTCAATAAATGCATTTCGTATTGTTGTAACCCACAAGAAGTAAGTTATTATAATACACAAGAAATGACTGATCTATATTACAGGTGCATCTTTATTATAGTTTTATACCGGAACAATACATATTGAATAATGTTTGCTTGATTTATGAAATCTTGTGATATTCTATTAATGCATTTAGAAATAAAGCGATGAAAACCTGCCGTACTTACTCACTTTAAACTAAGAATTATGCTGCAATAATAAAATAGCGGTATACCATTTCTCGTAAAATACTTCTCACCATCTTACATAACAGCTGGAACTGTTTCAAACTGGTTGCAATAAACTAGTCACCCTTATTTTATTTTTCATGTTGTACCTTTTATGCGCTCCAAATTTGGATTAACATCTTGGTATTGCACTCATAAATTACAAGTTTCAAAGATAAATTTCTACAAGTAGGTAGCCATATCACGTAAGTTTAGTAATATGTTAAAATTATACAACTGGTTGATAAAACAAAATATGTTTATGTAGATATAGTCAAATAAGAATAAGGTTTATATTTGAAAGAAAATATCGTTCGAGAAGTGTTGCTTACAAATAGTAGGTAGTCTAGACTGGATTATTTCATCACAACTGAATGTATATTACTATTTTATTAATCATATATTAGAAGTTGTGCAAATATAAATTTAATAACCCTGTTAAAGTGCTATTAACTTTTTAATAAATTAATTATTTCTTACAGGTCATTTCAACATAAAAGTAGATGTATAATAACTGGTGCAATATTATATCAGTTTCTCTTAGTTTAGATTTTTTTTTATTATAACTAATAAATTAACAATCAAAATAAAACAATGGATTCTATAAGTTATTGTGATGAGTTTTAATGCTGTCCCTTGGTTCTGGCGTGATGTAGTCCCCTCCAGTGAGAGAATCACGGGTCCATGTTACTGGTCTGTTGGCCAACGTCGCTTTGGTCTTCTGATAACTCGATGTTGAGGTATTGCGGAAATTAATGGATTGGAGTGTGTGTTCACTTTTTAAATGTATTGTAATTTCTTTTGCTGGTGTACTTCTTTCACTGTTGAGATATTAAGATCCTCATAGATTCTTTGGTTGCTAACGTACTAGGGTGCATCAACAATTGCTCTTAAGATTTTTGATGGGCATCTCTTCATAATAGCAATATTAGATTTACTACTACAGCCCCACAGCTCTATGCCATATGTCCATATTGGTTAGATAACTGTTTTATAAATTAGAATTTTATTATTTATTAACAGCTTGGAGTTTTTTCCAATTAACCAATTAATTTCTTTTTGTCTTAGTTGTATTTGTTTTCTTTTTTTGGTGATGTGCTCTTTCCAACACAGGGTTTGGTCCAGGTGTAGTCCTAGGTATTTGGTTGTTTTAGTCCTGGGTATTTCCTCATTGTTGATATAAATTGGTGGTGGCGTTTACCTTCGTAAAGTAAAAGTTACGTGGGTTGACTTGTTTTGATTTATTTTTATTTTCCATTGTTTTAGCCAGTTTTCAAGCTCACACAAATAGTCTTGGAGTTGTTGTGTAGCCATGTTATTGTATTTGTGACTTGTAAGCGCTACTGTGTTATCTGCAAATGTGCCAATTGTAACGTTATGTGAAGTTGGTAGATCAGACGTTTATAATATAAGGTACACGTACCAAATAAGGCCCGGTTCCTAACAAGGTCCACCCTCATGTTTTTACATACTTAAACAATTTGAAAAGGTACCAAATTCTCTTACAATCAATTAGGTACTGGCATCTAGTAAACGAGACAATAACTACTTCGGCAGCCATTGTTGTGTTAGGCTTTTTATGTTCATTTGTGTTGCCGCAACAAAGAAAGCAAAGCTGTGTTCTTATTTTCAAGGTATGTTATATCTGTTTACATCCATGTTGTTATAAATAACTTTGTACTGTAAATTTGTATTTATGAGCAGGAAATTGTGTGTTTTAATATGGTAGTTTTATTTTTCTAAAACGGCGTATATTTACAGAGTTATTAACAGATCTCGAGTTTCAACTACTGTTAAGCTGGTAGCTCCTAACAAGGCCCACCCGTAGTGCTCCAAACAAGGCCCGGGCGGGCCTTATTAGGCATACTCCTGTTTTTCTGTATTATTGAATACAGTTTGGAAATTGAATACAGTTTTCATACCAAGTGGCATGAAAAAAATATTATTTATTGTGCCAAGGGATCACTTACAGTTTTAAATAGAGCGAATAATCATTATGTAAGGAAATACATTCAATAATACAAGTAGACTAATAAAAAAATTACATTGACTAAGCAATATTAAAACACATTATTTTAAGCTATAATGGAAGTTATATTATTTTATTCTTTTGTTCTATTTATCTGGCATTGTACTTGTACGTCTAATTAATTTTTCAAAAACTATAAAAATGTAAGTCTACAATTCAGGAGTATGAGTGTATTTATTTATTGAATTTTTTTATTTTAAGATGGATTCAAAGAAAAACGTGCTACCTGGAGTGAGGATAATTTAAAAAAAAGCGATGGGAGCTGTTAATGAAGGGATGTCAGTCAGAACTGCATCTAAAACTTATGGTATCCCCAGGCGTACGTTACACCATCACGTAAGTAGCGGTGTAGCAATTAAGAAGTTAGGACGGAAACCTTGCTTGGAGGAAACTCAAGAAAGAGAACTTTATCAAAGAATTTTTCGGCTTTTCGTCGCGGTGTATTCGAGTTCTGCGAAAAAAATAATATGAAAAATTCTTTTAATGAAGAAAAAGGTTTGGCTGGGCGCAAATGGCTGAAGTTATTCCTACTGAGGAACCCAGAGATTGCCAGAAGGAAGGAGCAGCACATGAATCCAGGAAGAGCTGCAAAAGTAAATAAGTTTATTGTCAATCAAACTAGAGGCATTTGACAAACAACAACTCATCTATAATATGGATGAAAAGGGTTGTCTTCTGTCTCTTCACAAGTCTCCAAATCTTCACTTCACAAGTTTTAGCAAAGAAAGGTGAGAAACGACTACACTTTGTTGCTCCTGAACATGGAGAAAATGTATCTATTGTATCATGTGGAAATGGAATTAGGCAGATTATTTCTCCAATGATCATTTTTAAAGGACAGCGACGCAAGCCACAATGGGAAGATTATTTGCCACCTGGAACAGCGGTACAAATGACAGACAAGGGCTCAATGACTACATCGACCTTTATCAAGTGGCTGCATCATTTTGCTGTAGCAAGTACAAACCTGCAGGAGAAGTTCTTCTCCAGATCCAGATATTTGTGACGTGGCTGAAGGTCACAGTATTAGACTGTACTGCTTGCCTAGCAATACGACTCATGAACTTCAGCCTATGGACAAGTCAGTATTTAAACCATTTAAGTCTTATTGGGACGATGAAGTTCAATTACATTGGTCGACTAATAAAGGGGAAGAAAATAGAATAATTAATAGACGAGTATTTGGAAAAATCTTTAGCAAGGTATGGCCAAAAGCTGCGTCACTAGTTAATGTCATTTTTGGATTCCAAGCGACTGGGATTTATCCTTTTGATCCAGAATCTACTTCTGATTGTGCATTCGCTCCTTTCCATCCTTCACACCGTCCTGATGCAGAAGAAAACATGCGAATGGGTTCCGAACCTGCTGAAGCAAGAAATATTCCAACAGTTTCCGAACAAAGGAGTTCCCGAAAAAGGAGACGTCAATCCAGCAGTTCTAGTTCTTCGGAAAGTAAGCTATTTTCTGTGAAGGATAGTTCATGTGATGTCAGTCTTAATGGCGATGATGACGATAGCAACAACTCTTATGAACTCGCCTGCTCCTTCCAAGAGATTTTAAAAACTCCAGAGCTGAGAAAGAAACTCCAGACTCCTAGACGGAAGGCACTAAACTATCAGGCGCAAGTAGTAACTATGGAACTATTTGATGAAAGACAAAAGCAGCAGAGTGCCAAAGTAAATAATGCCTCTAAGTAGATTTCAGTTGGGGATAGGAAAGATAATTCCGGTGAAACAAAAACATCTGGAAAAATCTAGTAATGAAAACGACGGTTCTCCTCCAAGCTTCAGTGGAACATCAGAAGCTGTTAACTGGTTTTGTCATTTATGCTGTGAAGACAGAACAGCTGACATGAGACTTTGCAAAAAATGCAAAAAGTATGTACATGAAGAATGTGTAGGGTTGACATCCAAAGACAAAGTGCCGAATTTCGTACGTGTATGGTGTGAGAAGTGATAATATATCATTTGTTATTTATATTAATGTTTATTAATAATTTGGTAAATCTTGTCATTGGTTTTATTGCCATTAACACGCTTCATACATTAAAGTTTTGAGGTGAGCTATATTAGGGACAAGGTATGGGCCTTATTTGGAAGATGGGTTCATAATAAGGCCCTACTTTAAAAGTTAATAATTTATTTGATTATGATAATACTAATTACGAAATAAATTTTTTTGTATTTTATTTTTATATTACTAGAACTGAAGCACGTTACACATTTCTCCTGACCTCCTATCTCCTAAGTATAATAAATTAAAAGGTAATAATTGTTAGATGGGCCTTATTTGGTACACATACCTTATATAATAAAGGTCCCAGGACACTGCCCTGTGGATTTCCCACCTTAATGGGATGCATTTTAGATATTTCTCCATTTACTTTTGTTCTAAACTGTCTGTTATCCAAGTATGATGTAAGTATTCGAAAGAATGGTGGTAATATTTGTTTAATTTTATAAAGAAGTCCTTTATGCCAAACCTTATCAAACGCTTGACGTACATCTAGTGATACCATTGGAAAATATTCCTTTTCTTCTAATACGGAATTGATTTTATGGGTTCTTAAATATATATGTAAGGATTAATATACCCATATTTGGTAATTCTTTTAGCATTTTTGGATTTATTAGGTCAATTCCTGATGACTTTTTGATATTTATTCTTAAGAATTCTTCTTTAAGTTCTTTGGGCGTTGTTAATTTTATTGGATTTACTGATGGTTGTTCTGTGTTTAAATAATTAATAATTTCTTGATCTTCTTCAATGTTGTGTGGTTGGAATACTGTTGCTAAATGTTCAGCAAATAATTCTGATTTTTCTTTTTTTCTTCTTGCCCATTAGTTCTGTGTGTCTGTGATTTTTCTTACTGGTAGCGATATTGCTTGAGGTTTTAAGGATGATTTAATTGATTTTCATATTGAATGGTCGTATCTATTAAGTTATGTTATGGCTTTGTTGTCATTTGGCTCTTGCTCTTTTTTTTTCAGCAATGAGCTTTTTAATTTCTAGTGGAATATTAATTCTATTCTCGATTTTATTTTTATCTGCATCGTTCGGTGTCGCTTCTTTTGCAGCGTTTTGCAATAACGTCATAAGGTTTTTTGTAGTTGCTTCTTAGTCTTACATTTAGTTTAATGTTTTCATCCAGTATTTTTTGGTAAAGGTTCCAATCTGTTGTAGGTCTATGCAGTTTTGGAGAAATTTGTTTGTTAATAACGCAGGTGCTAATTATTGCAATAATTGGTGAATGATCTGAAGATAGATCATAACTTGGAACAATGTCCATAAAGGTGTTAGATATTCCTTTTATTAAGCAAACATCTAAGAGGTCTGGTCTTTTTTTGGGTTCATTGGCCAGTACGTTGGTGTTCCTGTTGATAAATATGAGTATTTATTTTCTTGCATTAAGCTATAGAGCTCTCTCACCCTTATGATTCAGCAGGCCATTTGCGTTCGATTCTGCTAGTCGTAATAAGAATATTTAATTAAACTTTGATAGTATACAAGGCAACTATCGAACACAGTGATTAATTAAATCTTGCCCAAGTACTTTCGATCAATAGATCATCTTCAGGAGCATTTCGTCAGTTGTGGGCTATCCGACATGAGTAGAATGTCATAAATGTAAATTTGAAAATAACAATACAATACACAAAGACAAACAAACACTTTAAAATTGTTTAAAAAGGAGAAGCTACATGTTATATAGAAGCCGGAGACAGAATTCTTTCTGTCTAGTAAGTAATTTTAAACCGTTTGTCCTCGTTTTAGTGTAGTGTTTTGTACTATTTTATGTCATTATTAATGTTTCCACATTCTAAGCTTGCCGGATAGTTTATTTATGACGAAATGCCCCTGAAGATGCTATTTTAAGCGAAAGTACTTGGGCTAGATTTAATTAACTTGTGCTCGATAATAGCCTTATTTTTCAAAGTTCATTTATTCGAGCATTCAACCTCATTTCAATCAATTACTTATTGATGTGGCGATACCTAACACCAATAATTTGAGTGTTAAATACAACGAACAGATCGCCAAGTATAGAGATCTAGAAATACAAATCAGGAGACAATGGAGAATGGAAAGTACCCAGACACTACCTATTGTTCTATCCACTACTGGTGTTATTCCCAAAAACCTCCTAGCGAACATAAAACAGCTGGGTCTAAATGGACATATTTATAAGGCCATGCAGAAAACTGTCCTCCTCGCGACGTCCACATGTGTACGAAAATTTTTGGGAGATACTCCAACATACCAAGTCGCCTAGGGCTAGATAACACGGAAAGAGTCCCACCAGAGCTCAATCCTTTTGATACCGCAGGTATCTGGGATGAGTGAATTTTCCCCTTAGGGGAGTGTGAGCCGTATGGCTAACTCTGGGAATAATAATAATAATATAATTATTCCTTACTAAGCTAATGTACATACTATCTTAATAAATACTATATAACACCTTTGTTATAATTTAGTTATTGAAAGACGTCATGTGAAATACATAGTGTATACATCTTACAAATAATATTCATTATACATTAAGGACATGTTTAAATTTGGAGGCAATTTTTTTTTACTTGTGTGATGCCTACACTATTGTTATTCATATACTGGAAATTTGTTAGTAAACTCCATTAGGTACTCTGCGTCACCTCTTTTTTCTTATTATGTGGATTTTAATGTTCAATGTCAGTTGGATTCAATCAACTTATTTTTGTCCGTGAAATGCGTGATTTAATTTATGCTGAACACCTCATCATACCTTATCATAACTTTTTGAAACACCATGTATACTGGGCATCTTTAATTTTGCTGAATATGGTTGTCATTGGCGTTGGAAACTGTTTTACAAAATTAAATCCAAATTTATACAGTTGCTTTAGTTTACTTTGTATTCAACCCATATTTGCTGTTCAACGTCGAGTTGTATTAGTGTAAAGAAGGCAAGGTGGTTCATTTTCCCACATACGTCTTGTCAATTTGAAATTACTTCCTAAGCGACCACTATAACGTTTATGCAATTGCAATGGTCTCTTTACAATTGCAACAGAACGCACTACATTCTTGAAATAATCAAGTTATTCGATCTTGTGAGAGACTGAAAGTAAAACTATTTATTTTTTTAAAACCCGTTTTAAAACAATTTCTTTAAAATAGGAGTATGAACATTGTAGTTCAATTTTTTTGCAAAATATTACTTTTTAACAATAGAACTTATTTAGTTGTAAATAACTTTCTTTATATGAAATAATATGTTTATAGGACTAAGCCTGAATTTGTTTATTTCGAATTAACGTGTCTCGACATTTTAGGTCATTGACACGGGAGCAAAGGTTTACAATAACACCTACAAAGTTATGATACAGAGTTTACAATAGTGAAGAATAAAAATATTATATAAATTATATTTTGTTAAACAGTTGAGAAGTCTTTAAACAGTCTATTAGGCTCTTGAGACGGCTTGAACAGTTCAGAAGTTCTTCTAGATTCTAGACTATGGGTTATATTGTTGGCAATGCGGGTGAACTCGTGAACTGGTAGTGTTGATATTCTGATTAACGGTAATAGGAATATCATTGCAGTGAGAACATAACCGGAGTAGCGGATAGATACACTTATATGATCCCGGTGTAAGTCAGATCTATTTCAGGGACGCGACCCTGCTCACGCAAGCCATGGCTATCCCTCAAAACCAAATAGGGGAGGTCATGTCCCGATCCAAGTTTCCTACCAAACACCCAAAAATCCTTCCCGATTATCCAATCCACAGGAGTAAACCTATTGCGTCAGAAAAATTATTGGGGAAGGCAACGGGAAACCACCCCAATTATTTCTCCCGAGTAAAGTTAACATGGCTCCATACAATCGTAACGGAAGTATTACTGATCATGGATCACGGAAACCAAGATCCGGCATAGAAGGGCGCGCACCAGACTGTAGGGCCTCCCCGGTCGTCATCACACGAAATCCCTACAATTTTAGAAGTACGACAACTTTAAAAATGTCTAGCAGTACAATCAGATTAGGTACCTGGAACGTTAAAAGCCTCTATGCAGCAGGTAAGCTCAGTAACTTAGTTCAAGAGGTTAAACGTTTAAAAATTGATATAATGGGCATCAGTGAGCTCCGGTGGCCTGGAACGGGAATATGTGAACAAGATGAAGGCATATTATACTATTCTGAATGTGTAGAAGATGACACATATCATAGGAATGGAGTTGGCTTATTTATAACGTCTAAATTTAAGAAATATGTGAAAAATTTTATACCAGTGAACGACAGACTAGCAATACTCCAATTAAATAGCAAACCATTTAATGTCAATGTTATCCAGATATATGCCCCTACTGCAGAACAGAAATATGATAATGATGTCGAATCATTCTATAGCCAATTAAAACAGACACTTAAAAATCTAAAAAGTAACGAAGTCACATATATTATTGGAGATTTTAACGCAAAAATTGGCCAAGGCCGAAGATCTGACCTGGTAGGTAAATATAGACTAGGGGAGAGCAATGAAAGAGGCGATAGATTATACCAGTTCTGTCAAGAACATGACATGATAATCGCAAATACATGGTTCAAATTACACAAAAGAAGGTTATACACATGGAGGGGACCAGGAGATAAATCACTACATATGATTAGAAATCAGATAGACTATATTCTGGTAAACAAGAGATTTAAGAATGGCGTCACCAGAGTAACGACATATCCTGGTGCAGATATCGGTTCAGACCATAACCCTGTAATAACTGACATCAAAGTGAAGCTCAAAAAAGTCCAAGAAAGCCCCAAAACACCAAAATTAAATATCTCAATATCCAACAAAACGTTAATAGAAAATGACTTAAACAAAGAGCTAAAGAAATCAATAAATGAAAACAACACAGAAATATGGAACACATTTAAAGATCTTACCTTGAAGGTAATAGAAAAATATTTAACAACGTTACACATTCACAAAAAAGAACAATGGATGACTGATGAAATCCTGGAATTAATGGAGCAGAGAAGGAAACTGAAAGGTAACAAGACAGAATATAAGGAAAAACAGAAACTAATTAAACAAAAAATAAAGGTGGCTAAAGAAAAATAGATGGAGGATAAATGCAAGGAATTAGAAAAGTTGAATGAAAAACATGATACGTTTAATATGTTTAAAAAAGTTAGAGAAGTAGCTGGTCTGTATCATAAGAAAACTCCACATACTATAACCGATTCGTCGGGAAAAATGATAATAGACGAACATGAAATTCGAACAACCTGGTGTAATTATATAAGTGAACTGTATAATGATGATAGACCCGAAGAACCGGAGACTTTAGTTGAGGCTGAAGGACCAGAAATACTAAAATCAGAAATACTGCATGCTATAAAGTTAGCAAAGAACAAGAAAGCCGTTTACCCTGATAACATACCGACAGAGATGTTAAAGCTTATAAATGATTAGAACATTGGAATACTGGTCAAATTTTTCAATGATGTTTATTCGACTGGTGATATCCCTGAAGATTGAGTAAAGTCCGAATTCATAACACTACCAAAAAAAAAACAACGTCCGAAAAACTGTAGCGATTATAGAATGATAAGCCTTATGAGCCACATTTTGAAAATATTTCTACGCATCATCCACAGTAGAATCAGAGATAAATGTGAAGAAGATCACGATGAAACACAATTTGGCTTCAGAAATGGACTGGGAACTCGGGACGCCCTCTTTGCACTAAATGTATTACTGCAGAAATGTCGAGATCAAAGGAAAGACGTCTTTGCTGTATTTATTGACTATGAAAAGGCCTTTGATCGAGTACAGCATCACAAATTAATTACAATATTAAAAGATAAAGGAGTTGATAGTCAAGACATACGATTCATAGAAAAGTTATACTGGCGTCAAACAGCGACAGCTTGCATAAACGGAAAATTAACAGAAATATGTAAAATACAAAGAGGTGTCAGACAGGGTTGTATACTATCCCCACTGTTAATTAATTTATATTCAGATAGAATATTTAAAGAAGCGCTGCATAATTTGGAATGGGGCGTGAAAGTTAATGGAATTCTGATAAATACAATCAGATATGCAGACGATACAGTTAGTTTAAGTGATGACATGAATGGATAACAATGCCTTTTAAACGCTATTGATACAGTGGGAAGAGAGTTTGGCCTAAACATAAACTGTTCAAAAACAAAATACTTGGTGTTTAGCCGTTTAGCACATCAAGATGCACGATTATATGCTGATGGTCACATAATTCAAAGAGTGTCCAGTTTTAAATATTTGGTTGCCATATTACTGAACAACTAGATCCAGATTAAGAAATTAAATGTAGAATCGAGATAGCCGGCACGACATTTTTAAAAATGAGGTCATTCTTCTGTAATGATAACTTGAAACTTCAACTTCGAAAGCGTATGGTTAAATGCTACATTTGGTCAGTCCTCTTATACGGTGTCGAAGCATGGACATTAAAAATATCCACCATTAATCGTCTAGAGGCCTTTGAAATGTGGCTGTACAGACGTATACTAAAAATTCCATGGACGGCTATGCTGACAAATGTGGCAGTCCTTGAGGGAGCAAATGCTGCTCGCGAGCTACTACACGTAGTAAGGGGAGACCGATATAATACTCTTCAACTTATTATGATGGGTAAAATCGAAGGACACAGAGGAACTGGTAGAAAGCACGCCTCTTGGTTAAAGAATGTCAGAGAGAAGACAGGAATAAAGACAGCTGAGCAACTCTTTAGAATAGCTCGAGACAGAGACAGTTTCGCCATGTTAATCGCCAACGTCAAGGGGATTTGATAGGGCACGTTAAAAAGAAGAGAGCATAACTATTCGTCTGTAGAGGACATAAGATGACTCTGTGTCAAACGTGTGTGTCCTATTCTCAATCTTCGCACTGCTATCCATTATTTTCTGTTTAGAGATGCTAGTGATAAATAGCTCTAAATATTAGGTTGTATTTCTCCGAGCTTTGTGTTTTTGGTGATCCAAAGTTTCTGCCACTTGTCTTGAATATTTCTTTTGAATTTTGATTTTGAATCTTCTTGGAGCTGTATATTGTAGAAGGGTAAGTTGGATGTAGATGCTTCTTTTGCAGCGCTATCAGCCATCTCATTTCCTTGGATGCCGATATAAGAAGGCATTCATATTATTGTTATTGAAGTCGCTTGGGAAGTGTGAAGATGGATCGATTATAATATTCTTTGCACTAAATGATGTGATTGTAAATACTTTTTAAATAACTGTAGTGACAGAATAGCCAACTCCATCTGCGTTTCGGGATATATCGGTATAAAGCACCCTATCATAGTGGGATGTTTTCACAATATCCTTGAAAGCTTGTCGAAAATGATATTATTTGTTTGTTACTTATTAAATTCACAGAGAGAAGTGTTTATAAACGGAGATGTTCTAGACCATGGCGGATATTCTGATTTTATTGATAAAATTGTTTGAGATAATTTTGTGTCTTGACACAAGGGTTGTAGGATCTGTGAAATTGAAAGTATACATCTCGGCGAGATTAAAACTCCAGGTCTTGGCAAAGTCAGAAGATTAAATACAGGGTTAGTCGGATTCGATGAAATTCTACTAGGACAAGATAGGAGCAGTTTCTGAGAGGGAGTTTCTGAGATTCACAATAGAGACTTTCAGCGGGACTGGATCGGAAAGCTCCTAAGCAAATTCGGAGAGTACTGTTGTAAACAGAGTTTAAATATTGTTATATTTTATTGGAGGCGGACAAGCAAACTATATAACCATAGTCTAATTTGGATCGGATTATAGCTTGATATATTTTGAGTAGTACACTTTTATCGGCACCCCATTGATGGGGGACAATGTCTTTAACAAATTCATTCTGCTTAAACAGATGCCTTATATTTCATTGAGTTGACGTCGCCAGGTGAGTTTGTTATCAATAGTTAGTCCTACAAACTTGTAATGATCAAATAACTCTAAATTTACTCCGTTTAGTGTTATTTTGTGTATTTTTTGCGCTGTTGTATCTCCTGGTGAATCTAATTATATTGGATTTATTGGAAGAAAACCTGAAGTAAGTTTTCTCGGACCATGTAGTAAGGGATTCGACAGAATTTTGTAATAAAGATGAGCTTAAAGCTGTGGATTTTTCTTGGCAATATGCAATAAGGTCGTCTGCGCATATGGCAAATTTAACAGGAGGTCATATATACCCCGACTAGATAGAAAAGAGGTATAAACTACCCAAGCGACGACTATACACTTGGAAAGCCCCATTTGATGATGGCAATAGCCCTGAGTCTTCAAGAAATCAAATAGAATATATACTTGTAAATGAGCATTTCCGAAATGCCGTCAAAAAAGTCACTACATATCCTGGGGCAGATATTGGATCTGATCATCAACCACTCGTAGCAGATATTAAACTAAGATTAAAACGAATTTAGCGACAAAAACCAAAAACCAATGTACTTACTTTGACGATATAAACATAAAACATAACATTAAAAAATAATTTAACAATAGAATAAAAAACATCGGAAAACAACTAGAAGATCAGAAGAACTATGGAGTGAATTTAAAAACCAAGTTAACGAAATCTCCACAAACAATGATTATAGAAAAAACTTAATCAAGAAAAATATCTGGATGACAGATGACATCTTGAAATTAATGGAACAACGTTAACTGATAAAATCTTATGTAACAGAATATAGACACCTGCAGAGAAGAATAAAAAAAGGAGATCAAATTAGCCAAAGAAAAATGGATGAGAGAAAGGTGCGATGAAATGGAGGATGTAATATCTAAACACGAGTTATTTAATGGCCACAAAAAACTGAAAAAAAAATGAGTAATATATGTAAAAAACGAGTTTCCTCTGTACTTGTTGACACTAATAACAACATTATTGTAAATGAGCAAGAAATAAGAAAATAATGGCAGCTGTATATATCAGAGCTGATGGAAGATAACCGGAATAATATTGCTGAATTCTACCAAAACTGTACTGACGGCCCAGAAATTATGACATGCGAAGTAGAACATGCTATAAATAACGCTAAAATTAGAAAAGCTTCTGGTCCACATGATACACAAACTGAGTTGCTAAAACAGATAATAGAGAATGATAACATAAAAGTAGTAGTAATTCAAGTAGTAGTAGTAAGTATTCAATATATAACACTGGAGTGATTCCCGCAGATTGGCTCCAATTCATCTTTATCGCAATACTTAAAAAACACAACACACTGTTAAAATTTTCCTCAGAATAAATAGGTAAAGAAATAATAAATAAGACTTACTCACAATTAATTTAATTTAACTATCAGACGACCGGTTTCGCTTTCTACAATATGCAAAGCATCTTCAGGTCTCGATACAAAGTTAAATAAATGATGCCAGTACTCTATTAATTGATGGATGGTAGAACTATGTATTGTTGAATGGAGAACTCAATTCTGCTATTGTAGTTGTATGACAGTAAACGGGAAGTTCTTGAGGAGATAGATTTGATCCAATAAAGCAGAGATCTGTGTGTGATTGTTTGTTAAATGAAAGTGATGTAATATACCATTGTATTATTAAAAGTTATTTATACTTATTCGAGAGATATATTTATGAAATGTGTATTATTTATTGAGTAATTTTTTTATGAAGGTGATAGTTTTATGACAATGAATAAGTTTAGATGTACAAATTGTGTGGGTGTGCAATTATTTTTCAACTTGTAGTTATCAAATCTCGTTGATAAAGTTCTATTGGTAAAATAGTAGATTATTGCAAAGTCAAGTAAATAAAATATTAGAATTAAAACAATTAAGGAAAATTTAAAACACACACATATATTTCTCTACCTATTTGAAATAGACTCACACAAGCAACACATTCATGATTCTTCAGAATACTTCACAACTGAATTAGACTCAAATGCGAAGAATATCTTAAAGATACCCAATTTGGTTTTAGAAATGCTATGGGAACCAGGGAGGCGCTTTTTGCGCTTAACATCAAATTACAAAAATGCCGCGACCAAAGAAAAGATGTATTTGCATGTTTCGTGGACTCCAAAAAGGCATTTGATAAAGTACAGCATGTAAAATTAATGCAAATACTGAAAAATATCGGAATAGATGACAAGAATATTCGTGTCATTAAAAACTTGTACTGGAATCAAATTGCTATTGTTAAAATTTGAGATAACTACACCGATAAAATCACCATACAACGAGGAGTCAGACAAGGTTGCATTTTGTTGCCAACATTGTTCAATGTTTACTCGGACCAGTTATTTAAAAAGGCACTTGAGAGACAACCATATGGAATCAAAATCAACGGAGACTACTTAACGTGATTAGATATGCAGACGATACAGTAATTCTATCAGATAATATTGAAGGTCTTCAAATTCTGCTTGATCGTATTCACGAGGTAAAAGAGGAAATGGGCATTAAAATAGACTCAAACTAAACCAAATTTTTGGTGTTTAGTCGTGACCCACATCCCGATGCAAAGCTTCAATTGATCGGAGTCCAAATTGAGAAAGTTCACAAAATGACATATTTGGGAACTGTGATAACGGACCAACTAGATCCAGACATAAAAATGAAACGTAGAATAGCAATGACTAAAACTTCTTCTTCTTCTTCCTATGCCGTCCCCATTAACGGAGGTTGGTGACCACATTTTTAAAAGCTTCTCTGTCTTTTGCAACGTGGAATAATTCGTCCACAGTCATGTTTGTCCAGTTTCGAATATTTCGCAGCCATGACTTCCTCTTTCTACCTATTCCCTTTTTGCCATCGACTCTACCCTGCATGATGACCTGCAGAAGACTATATTTATTATTTCTTAGTATGTGTGACTAAAACTACTACTACTAAAACTACTTTTATGAAAATAAAGTCATTTCTTTGCAATAACCATCTCAGTTTAGAACTAAGGCAAAGAATGGTTAAGAGCTATGTTTGGTCTGTACTTTTGTATAGTGCAGAAGTGTGGACGCTAAAAGTATCGATCATGAACAAAATTGAAGCATTGGAAATTTGGGTTCATCCACGAATGCTGAAGATACCTTGGACAACACGAAAAAATAATGAAGAAGTACTAAGGAGCGGCAACAAAGACAGAGAACTGCTAAAGACTGTTAAACATCGAAAAATGTCTTATCTGGAACATATGGTAAGGGGAAGTCGATATAAAACAAATCCTTAGAGGCAAAATAGAGGGCCGTAGAGGTGTAGGAAGAAAACAAGTTTCTTGGTTAAAAAACATTAGTGAATGGACTCAGATACCAAATGCAGAACAATTATTCCATATTGCAGAAGATCGGAAGCCTTCGAAATGGTGATCGCCAACGTCGGATAATTCTGATATGGCACGCGAAGAAGAAGAAACAAGTTTCTTTTTTTTAAATCATTTGCCTTTTTAAACGCCACCACCCATGAATTTACTCTCTGGGAACCACTGATGTTTATAGTAGATTTTTTACGTAAACTCCTGGCTTTTATAATTTGAAAATCCAGTAATATCCATTTGAATTATTGGGGTGTGTACGTGCTGGTCCCAAATACCGTAATCTAGCGCTAAATGTGTTAAAATAACTGACATTCTATAAAGATTGTATAATGCTTGGCATACATTTTTACTATTTATCTGATAACCAATCCATAGAGTAAACTTAAAGAATTTATATTGCAAGTTTATTTTTTTAATTAGGTAATGTTATATAATATCAATTAATTAAAACAGCAAAAAGTTTATTAAGTTTACTTCTTAATAGTATTATTTATAAAAGACCAAACTTTATAGCTGCACATAAATCTAATTCAGTTTTTTGCCCGAAAACAGATTTAAGACGTATTCTGATGTAACTACAATTCTTCAAAGGAACACCGATGGGGATGGTGATTGAAAGGTGGGAAAGAATTATCCCGGTTCGATATAAATGCAATTTTGATTTCACCTGATTGCCAGTATCTCTTTGCCACTTACAAACGCTTCTAAGAAAATGCAGGTACATTTTACTAAATATAGTGTGATTTAATAGAGTGATACATTGTGAGGCGTACAGTATGGTGAAAGTTTGTATTCTTTCAGTGCATATGAGGATAACTTAACAAAATTAATATATAATCTTAAATTACCTAATTTTGCTTTGTACTATTCTACATATTTTAATTGAAAAGCTTTCAAAATAATATTAACCATTTTTCTTTAAATATATTATAACTTTTACTATTTTTAGTAAGAATAAAAAATAATCAATTTTGATTTTATTGTACATACTAATATTAATGTATTTTTGTAGTACTATTTTAAAGAATCTTACTTTTTTTTCATTTCTTATTTCGTTTGTATTTTATGCACGTGTGTGCTATTTTTTGGTTCAAATAAACACTACTTTGTTTTTAGTCCTAGGTATCTTTTCCAACTTCTTCTTTATCTTATTTCCTTATGAGTTTTCAAATTATGGTGTTGATTCACCATTTACTCAATTATTTTATTTTTTATATATTTTTGTTATTATTTTTTTTACTTTTTATTACACTTATTTATTTTTTTTTATTTGGAGCTATCATTTTGTTTTCGTTTTTACATATTTTTTTAACTTCCTGTATTTATTGCAATCTATTATTAATATAGCAATAAACAACATGCCCGAAAGACATAGAAAAAGTGACACAGTGTGAGCTACACTAAGTGATGAGCAACCTTTACCTATACTTAGTTTACCTTACCAAATTTTTTACTTTGATTTTCAATATGAAAATTTTATTTTCAAGTCTGTGTAATATTTTTTGGTAAATCCTCATCTCAAAGGCCTAAATATTTATATTAGCGTTGCTGTAAGGGTCCAGCTCTCCATGCCATACAGCAGTGGAAAATCTGTAGCAGAGTATTAATCTGATTTTAAGGTTTAATGTAATATTTGTACTAATCAGAATTTTTTTTAGTTTATAGAAGGTAGCTGTGGATTTTTCAATGGGAATTTTTATTTCTTTGGTTATATCCCAGTTATAGCAAACATGGGCTTGCAAATAGGTGATATTGTGGATTCTTTCTAAACTTATTCCATACGCTCTAATGTTCATTGGTTGTAACTCTGCTGACAACATAAGTCTTGTCTTAGAGGTGTAATAAGTTTTAGCCCATAGTCTTGGTCACCCTGTTTATAAATAGTTGCAATTTTTTTCATTGGATGCAATTAGTACTGTGTCTTCTGCATATCTGAGATTGTTGACATTAATTAAGGCTTCTTTAAAAATAAATTCGGGTGGATATTAAAAGTTAGAGGCGATAAAATTCACCCCCGCCTCACTCTTATGCTACTTCCGTCATATTCTGACCAGCTCGTATGGTTGCACATTGATGTAAATAAAAATTTTTGATAATACAGAGGTCTTTGTCATTGGCCTTGGTCTCTTGGAGTTTGTAGTGGGTGACCTAGTCAACGGCTTTTTCGAAGGTGATAAAACATATATACACTGATTGTTCTATATCCCTAACTCTTTGAACCAGGACCTTCAAACTGAATAATTCTTCTCTGGTTGCAAGGTTGTTTCTGAATTTTTATCTATCTTTTGCAATTCTCATCCACTGCTTTCCAGCTACAGCAGTTATATCGTCTATCCATCTCTTTTTAGATCTTCCCACGCTTCTTTTTGTTTCTCGAGGTCTCCAGAATGTCACTTTATGAGACCATCTGTTCGGGTCTTGTCTTGCTACATGTGCTACCCATTGCCATCTCAATGTCGCTATTTTTCCCATGATGTCGGTTACTTTAGTTCTTCGACGTATTTCGGTGTTAGAAATTTTTTCTTTGAAGCTTATATTTAACATGGCCCTCTCCAGGGTCCGTTGAGTTACTCTTAATTGTTCTGCCATTTTTCTTGTTATTGCCATAGTTTCCAATCCATAAGTTGCAACTTTTAGTATACAAGTGTCATAGGTTTTTTCGTTTTAAGTGAATTGGGATTTTTCTGTCTTTTAAAATGAAGCTCAACTTACCAAAAGCAGCCCATGATAATTGTGTCCTTTTAAATTCTAGGGTTTGATTTTCCTTTTCGTTTTTAATTGCATGTCCTATATATATATATATATATATATATATATATATATATATATATATATATATATATATATATATATATATATATATATATTGTTCTACCTTTTCTATATTGATGTTATCTATCGTGATATTTTCTAGGCTGTTGCTTAATAACTTTGTTTTGTCGAGATTCATTTTTAATCCTATTTGATTCGATTTGTGATTTAAATCTTGTAGCATTGATTTTAATTCATGGATATCTGTGCTTATTAGTACTATGTCGTCTGCACAATGCAAATGGTTAAGATATTCTCCATCTATTTTTAAATCCATTTTCGGACCAATTTAGTTGTTTGAAAACATTTTCTAATTCCAAAGTAAATAACTTGGGTGAGATGGTGTCGCCTGTCTCACACCTTTGCCAAGGTCTATTTTCATAGTTTCCAGATCATCATCTATTTTTACGTGAAAAGTAGCATCATCGTATATATTCTTAAGGAGGGCAGCATATCTTGAATCTACTCTGGCGTCGTCCAATGCTGTTAAGAAAGCCCATTTCTCGATACTGTCGAATGCTTTGTGATAATCGACAAATGCCAGATGTAGTGGTATGTTGTACTCTATTGTTTTTTCAATAATGGTCCGAATTGTTTGCAAGTGATCGATAGTGCTAAAACCCTTACGAACGCCTGCTTGCTCCACTGGATGGTATGCATCTAGTTTAGCTGTCAATCAATTTGTTATTATTCGGGTTAGTAGTTTGTAAAGGTGTGACAATAAGCTTATTGGTCGGTAGTTTTCTATATTTGCGGCGTCCCCTTTTTTATGGAGTAGAATGACTTCCGCATTTTTCCACGTCTTCGGTATTTGTCCTTCCAATAGGCATTTATTAAGTAATGCTCTTATTGCCTATTCTAATGCAGTGCCTCCCATTTTTAGCATCTCTGAAGTAATTTTATCTTCTCCTGGTGTTTTCCCATTTTTTCATTTGTTTTAGGATGGCTCTAATTTCTAATGTTATTATTTAGCCCGATATTTTTCTTCTTCCCACACTTCTTTTGCCCTTAATTTTGCCCTGCATGATTTTTCTTAAAAGCTCGTAATTTTCACCTCTCACAATATGCCCCAAGTATTCCATTTTTTAGTTTTTATCTCATTTAGAATTTCGTTTCTTTTGTCTAAAGTTTGGAGTACTTGCGTGTTAGTGATGCGGTTCATCCGTGATATTCTGAGAATGCGCCTATAGTACCACATCTCGAAAGCTTCGATGTTTTTTATGGTCAACTGTTTTAGTGTCCAAGCCTCAACTCCATATAACAGGGTAGAAAAGACATAACACCGCAGCATTCGTATTCTTAATTTTCTATTGATATCACGATTGCAAAAGAGTTTGCGCATTCTATTAAAGACTGATCTAGCGATTTCTATTCTACATCTAATCTCTTTTGTTTGATCAGTATCGTCTGTGATCCAAGCACCTAGATATTTATAACAGGGCACACGCTCAATCGTTGTATTGTCTATTACAAGATTAGCTCTGATGTTCTTTGATTTCGTGATTACCATAAATTTAGTTTTTTTCAAATTAATTTTCAAGCCGTAACTGTTACAGTATATATTGAGACTTTGAACGAGATGTTGTAGTTCTACTAGCGTTCCCGTTAGGAGAACTGTATCGTCAGCATACCTTATATTGTCGATCGTCTCCCCATTTATTATCAGACCAAGATCTTCTTCCTCGAGTGCTTGTTCACAGATAGCTTCACTATACAGATTAAATAAAAGTGGCGATAAGATACATCCCTGCCGGACTCCTCGACGGATTTGAATTTCTTCTATTAGTCCACCCTCAACCTTGACATTTGCTGTTTGATTCCAATATAGATTGCATATAATTCGAATATCTCGACCGTCTATATTTTTCTTTATTAGAACTTGCCTTAGTGGTTCATGTTGTACTTTGTCAAAGGCCTTTTCGAAATCAATAAAGCAGGCGTAAATATCTTGGTTCATGTCTAAGCATCTCTGTGAGAGAACATTCATTGCAAACAGAGCCTCCCTTGTACCCAGCTCTTTTCTGAATCCCATCTGAGTGTTACTGATGTTTACGTCTAATTTCCTATAGATCCTATTATGGATTATTTTTAAGAACAGTTTTAGAGCATGACTCATCAAAGCTATCGTACGATATTCGTTGCATTCCTTTGTATTTGCCTTTTTTGGCAGTAGTATAAAGGTCGAACGGAGCCATTCCCTTTTATTATTCCAGTTCTATATATTGTGTTAAATAGATCTAGGAGTATTTTAATAGATTCATCGTCCATAAGTTTAAGCAGTTCTACGGGAATTTCATCAGGACCGGGGCCTTACCACTTTTTGCTTGTTTGATTGCATATTCTATTTTTTCTCTGATTATATCAGGCCCTGTATCATCTGTATATTCGTTTGAGATTTCTTGTCTATCTTTTTCATCAAACAGTTGTGATATGTATTCTGTCCATCGGTTCATTTTTTGTTGTAAATCTGTTATAATTATACCATCTTCATCTTTGATTTGTCCTGTCTGTGTTGTTCTTCTCCTTCCTGTCATTTCTTTAATCTTTTTGTGTACATTAAAAAAGTCATATTTTCCCTCCAATTGTTCCAACTCCTGGCATTGCCCACTTAGCCATCTTTCTCTAGCTTCTCTTATTTTCTTTTTTATCAGTTTATCTGTTTCTTTGTATCTTATCGGATTATTCGTTTTGTGTACCCTTCTTTCACGCATCAATTGTAGTATTTCCTCATTCATCCATTCTTTATGTTTCCTTTCTTTCGGTGTTAAATTTTTTCTCCCTGACAACATTACGGCATGTTTAATATTCTCCCATTTTTGGTCTATGTTATCAGTATTTCTATTTAGTTTCTCTATATTTTGTAAATTTTCTTTGATGTTCACTATTGTTTTCTCTTTTATATGTTGTTCGTTCAGTCTTCTCACGTCAATTTGTTTCTGTATGTGTTTTTTAATGATCTTTAGTTTTATTTTTAATGTGACTACTACAGGATTGTAATCCGAGCCTATATCTGCTCCTAGGTAGGTTTTAGCTAAGAGTATAGAGTTGCGGAATCTTTGACTAACAAGGACAAACTCAATTTGGTTTCTGACTACTCTACCTTTGGCGTCACTCGGAGATTTCCATGTGTACAGTCGTCTGTTAGGTAACTTGAAAAGAGTGTTAGCAACTACTAACTCCTCCACTTGACAAAATTGTACCATACGGTCTCCTCGTTCGTTTCGTTTTCCTAATCCATAGTCACCCAAATAACCGTCCACACATCCATGTCCAATTTTGGCATTAAAATCGCCCATTACTACTGTAGTATGATGTTTCTTCATTGATTTTAGAATTTGTTCCAGATCGTAATAGAAACTTTCAATTTCATCATCATTTTTATCAGCCGTAGGAGCACATACTTGTATAATATTTATAATTTGTTTATTTGACTGAAGTTGTAGTGTCATTATTCTATCAGAGAAGGGAGTAAAACTTGTTACACAGTTACTGATTTTCTTTGATACCAAGACAGCGACACCGTAACGATGAGTTGAACTGATGGTGCCCGAATAATAAAGTGTTCCACTGTTATTCGTGCATTTTCCTGATCCTGGCCACTGTACATCACTTATACCTAGGACATCAATTTTAAGGTTTTCCATTTCAAGGGCTACATTATTTAATTTACCTGCTGCAAAGAGGCTTCTTACATTGCACATCGCTATTCTTAATATCTTAAGGTGATTGATATTACTTATATAGGGATTTTGCTGGTTCACGACATGAGAGGCCCTATGGTCTGTCTGTGGTTTTATGTTTACTATGTTCATCCCAAATTGCATCATTGGTTATGTGTACGTCTAGATATTTATACATTTTACAGTGTAATTTACAGTGTTTTACATACCTTGGTATATATTTTTTATTTCATACATATATTTATTGCCTATATATTTGCTTTTAATCCTGCATACTTTTTATTTATTCCAATTAATATTTATTATTTTAACTGGTACTTTTCCATCCTCGTGGTGTTCATTACTATCCAGCCTTCTTCGTTCAAAGTTGAACATAGGTCTCCTCTAATTTCTTCAGTTTTGTCGGTCTTGAGCTACCTGCAGTCGATTTCCAGCTATTTTTTTTAAATAACTAACTCTTCTTTTTTCTCTACTCGTGGTCTTTACTTTGTATTTTTTTTTTGTTCCACCACCCGTCATTTACTTTAACCAAATGGCTTGCCCCATTCCACTACAGCAATTTTATGCGCTCTATCTGTGACATGTGTGACTCCTGTACGTCTTCTTATTACTTCGTTTCTAACCCTGTCTTTGAGAGTGAGTTCAACTAACGACCGTTCCATTCTTCTTTGGGTCACTCCGAGTTTGGTTGTTGTGGCTTGGGTTAAGAAAAGTGTTTCAATGCCATAGGTCATGAATAAAAAAATACATTAATCGAAAGTCTTCTGTTTAAATAATTCGGCATGTTGCCCTTGCAGCTCATGCTAAAGTAATTCTTCATAACTAATGCTATTTCGTTGCAGTCGATTTTGGATTTTTGCTTGATACCACAGATTTATCATGTATTGTGTTTTTTCAAAATTTATATTCAAACCAACTTCTTTACAGGCGGCATCTAGCTCAGTAAGCATAGTTTCAATATCTTTTAGTTATCTGTTATAAAAACTATGTCGTCTGCAAATATACATTGATTCTTTTGGCGTCCTACTCCAATTGTTTGAAAGCGTGTTCCAGAACTGTCGTAAAGAGTTTGGGAGATAACATGTATCTCCTTGGCTGATTTTTTAAAATTTTTATTTTGTATCTATCTTTAGTCTTACGGGTATAGTTGCAATATTGTATATATTCACGATCAGTTTGGAGCACCTACCAATAATCTATACGACTGTCATTCAATGCTCTTATCAAAGTATTTACAAAAGTTGCTAGGCCAATTTAATTATTACATCTTTTATTCTTATTATTAAAAATTAGTGCCATGGCAACAAACCCACTTACACTACAAGGTGTCACGTATCGTACAAGATGATAACTCAGTACGCTATATTGATTCCTGGTAAAGTTTTTCTAAATATACTATTATAGTTCTTCTTCTTCAGCCTTAAGTAATCCAACTTTGGACATAGGCCTCCCCCAAATCAATCCAGATTGGTCCTCCGATCTTCTTAATATCCGCATCCTGCTTCTGTTTTTTGTCTATAAGTCTCACTCCGATTATTGATTTTTCCATCGGTCTTTGTGCTTTACCATTTTATATCCTTATGTTCTGTTATTTTACTTGGTGAGTGTCCACGTCTGTGAACAATACGTAAGTATAGGGAGGATACACTGATCGTAAATTCTGGTTTTCAAATATTATTCTATTTTAGTGCTTTTTAAGATCCAACTCAGTTTTTTAAATCCTGCCCACGCTAACATTATTCTTCTGGTAATTTCGGCAGTTTGATTTTCTTTGTTAACTTTCATTATCTGTCCCAGGTAGATGTATTTGCTTACTGTTTCTAAATATATGTCGTTCCACGTCATTTCTCTAATGTTTGGTGTATTTGTCATGATTTTTGTTTTCTCCAAGTTCATCTTAAGACCTACTTTTTTCGAAGCTTGAAATAGTTGCGTCATCATGGTCTGTAGTTCTCTGAAACTTGTAGCGAATATTACAATGTGATCAGCGTATCTGAAATTACTCACTTTTCTTCCATTAACATTTATTCCTTTATCTGCCCAGTTAATGTCTCTGAACATGTCTTCTAGTCCAAGTATAAATGGCTTTGGTGAGATAACATCTCCCTGGCGAACTCCTCTGGTGATTGGAATAGCTTTGGTTTTCGCATCTATTTGTATTTTCTGTAGCTTTCTTGTAAATATTATGTATGAGTATTATGTATCGGGAGTCTATCCTGCAGTTGTTCATAGCTCTCTCTATTGCCAAAGTTCTATGGAGTCGAATGCATTTTTTTAAAATCAACGAAGTAAATATATAAGTTCAAGTGATATTCATTGGTTTTCTCTATTAGAGTTCTGACGGTAAGAAGATGATCCGCTATACTTTCAGAACCCTTTCAGAACCCTTTCAGATTCCTGCCTGCTCTACCGGTTGATAGCTATCGAGCTTCAACGCTAACCTGTTAGTTATTACTCTCATAAACAGTTTGTACATTTGGGAGAGCAGGGAGATTGCCCTATAATTCTTATGATCTCCCCTGTCTCCCTTTTTGAAAAGAAGTATTGTCAAACTTTCATTCCAATCATCTGGCACTTCTTCTCTGTGAAGACATTTATTGAAAAAATTTTCAATTCTTCGAGAATAATTTCACTCCCCTCCTTCAACATTTCTACAAGTATTCCATCTGGTCCCAGAGCCTTATTGTTCTTTAGTTGTGCCATAGCTTGTTTTATATCGAAGGATTCTGTGTTAGGAAGTATTTCTAAATACTCCCTAACTCTTATCTTACTTACTATTTAACTGGGAATAAGTCACAATTAAAGATAAAAATACGTTTATTGACGTCTCAATTTCCACTTCGGAAATCGTTCTCAAAATACAAACAGTAAATTATTATACTTATTATCCAGATTTAGCCATACGGCTCACACTCCCTCTAAGGGAAAATTCACTCATCCCAGATACCTACGTTATCAAAAGGATTGAGCTCTGGTGGGACTCTGTCCGTGTTATCGAGCCCTAGGTGACTTGGTATGCTGGAGTATCTCCCAAAAATGTTCGTACACATCTGGACGTTGAGAGTATTACAGCTTTCTGCATGGTCTTGTAGAGATGTTCGTTCAGTCCTAGCTTTTTTATGTTTTCTAGGAGGTTCTTTGGAATGACTCCAGTAGTAGAGAGAATAGTATGTATTGTCTGGGTACTTTCCATTTTCCACTGTCTTCGTATTTGAATTTCCAAATCCCTATACTTGGCGATTTTTTCGTTCTGTTTAACACGAAGAATATTGTTGTTGGGTATCGCCACATCAATTAATGTTGTTTGTCTCTTTAGTTTATTAGCTAGTATGAGATCTGGTCTATTATGTGCCACTGTTTGGTCTGTGAGCACCGTGCGATCCCAGTATAGCTTGTAGTTGTCGTTCTCAAGTATACTCTCAGGAACTTATTGGTAATATGGAAGATGGTTTGTTTGAAGAAGTCCCAGTTTGATAGCTATCTCTTGATGAAGGATCTTTCCTACTGAGTCGTGCCGTTCCTTATATTCAGTTGCAGCAAATGCCTGAGGGCCTCCGGTAAGATGTTGAATGGTTTCCTGAGCTTGGCATCCATATCGGCATTTGTCATTTTGGACCTAAGGGTCTTTGACGATATATTTCAGGTAATTTTTGGTTGGTATAACCTGATCCTGAATGGCCAGTAGTGAACCTTCTGTTTCGGGAAGCATCTTTCCTGATGTCAGCCAATAGTTCGACGCTATATTGTCGACATGGTCTTGACTGACCTCATTGGGATGTCGCCGTGCTAGAGGTTTGCCCATCCAGATGCGCATTTTTTCGTTCTTAGTAAGATGGTTTATGCGCATTTCTGGTTCCCTCAGTTTGATCGGTGTTGTGTCACCTACTGCACAAATCGCGCAATGAAGAGTAGATATCTGCGCCTGCACCTGAAAATAAGTTCTTAAATTAGTAATCTGTTTTTCTAATACTGCACTTCGAGGATGGTGTTTTTGTGCCTTTGTGAGGTGTGTTCGTACTTTTCGCTGAAATTTTCTATATCCGTTTTTGTCCACTTAACAATACCAAATGAGTAGCTAAGCGCGGAACAAGCGTAGGTGTTTAGTGCCCTAAACAAATTTTTACTGTTAAGGTGTGAACGAAGCAGCTATTTTACCCTTCGTATAAACTCAGTTGTTATCTCAGTTTTCATTTGCTTATGGTCAATCTTCCGCGCTTGCTTTATTCCGAGGTATTTATACATATCATTTTCACCCATGGCCTCGATGTTCTGGCCGTTTTGCATATCGAATCCGCCGGGCTGAACCTTTCCATTGATTATATTTAAGACACGGCACTTGTCAAGACCTAAGTGCATACTAATATCATTTAAGAGATTTTCAACAGTTTTTAGCATCTGGTCTAGGTGGTTTCGAGTGGAAGCCATTAATTTCAAATCATCCATATACAACAAATGATTAAGCTTCGCCACAACAGTGTTGTTATTTTTGATACTAAAACCTGAGTCGGTGGAGTTCAGTAGCTGAGATAGTGGGTTCATCGCTAAACAGAACCAAAGAGGACTCAAGGAGTCCCCCTGGAAAAGGCCCCAGTTAATTAGGATATTTTCAGTTTCGATGTTTTTTTCACCAGTTATTTGAAGGTGAATTTTAGTCTTCCACACCGTCATTATATGCTTTAAAAAGGTCACTATATTAACATCGACTTTATATATTTTTAATATATCTATCAGCCATTCATGCGGTACTGAATCACTTTCATTCTTGTAGTCGATGAAGGCGGTAAAAAGGTTCCTTTTTTTGCTGTACGCCTGGTTGGAAATGACTGAGTCGATTATAAGTTGTTCTTTGCAGCCCATGGAACCCTTAGCGCATCCTTTCTGTTGAGGCTCTATGATATTGTTTAGAGAACAGTGTTGGTTGGAACTTATAATTATAATTATTATTACTTATCTTACTTGTTTTGAAATCGGTATATTATCTGTCATCAACATATACCATTATTGTTTAATTCAAACAAATATTTATTGATTTAAATAATTTCTTGTACATGATCTCATAACAGAATTAAGCCCTATTATAGGTTTAATCAATATTGTGTATTATGGTGTAACACAAATTATTAAAAACAATTTTTTTAAGTTTTCTGTTAAATTTGGTACCCATGTATTTATGGAAAGGTGCAACATCCTTCTTATTAAGCTCTTCCATGTTACTTGTAAATTAAGGTATTTAATCTAATCTCTCGCTAGGTAAATAATTGTACAAGGTCCTTCCTTGTTAAATTCCCACAGTAATAAAGATTCAATACGTGTGCATGAGATTAGCATTCTCAACATTAGCTATTTATAATATATGATGGTTTTTCTACTCATCATCATCAATGGTGCTACAGCCCTATGAAAGAGCCTCGACCTTCCCAAGTCTTTTATGCCAGGCAGTCCTATCCATTGCCAACCTTTGCCAGTTTGCTGTGTCTATCTTTCTACCATCCTCATCTACACCATCCTTTCAACTTAGTTTTGGCCTACCCCTTTTTCTACTTCCCACGGGTTGTGACATAGGATTCTTCTAGGAGGTTGTTCTGCTGTGATCTTGCTAGATGTCCTGCCCATCTTAGTCTTCCTATTCTTATAAGAGATACTACGTCTTTACCACCAAATATTTGTTTATATATGTGGTATACCTCGTAGTTGTATCTCCTCCTCCAAATACTATTTTCACAGATGCCACCAAACATTCCTCTCAGGATCCTTCGTTCAAATATAAGCAGAAGGTCTTCGTCTGCCTTGGAGTTGGTCCATGTCTCCGATCCATATGTCAACACTGGCTGTATAAGGGTTTTGTATATAGTTATTTTTGTTTTTTGTCTTAAGTTTCTACGTCTCATATGTCTACTCAATCCAAAATAGCATCTATTTGCCATTATTATCCTTCGCTTGATTTCTTTCCTTATGGCATTCTCTTTGGTGATCAGGGAGCCTAAGTATGTGAATTTGTCTACCACTTCAAAGGTAGAGTTATCAACCGTGAATTGGGGACCAATGTTCCTGACTCTATTGTTGGGTGTGGATGCCATCATCTTAGTTTTCTCCTCATTTACTTGCAGGCCCATAGATTTTGAGGCATTTGAGAAGGTGGTATACATTTCTTTTAGCTTCCGTGTTGTGCAGGCAACTAGGTCCACATCATCTGCATATGCCAAAATTTGGGATGATTTATTAAAAATATTTCCTTTGTTGTCTATTCGGGCATCTCTGATCGCCTTTTCCAGTGTCTATGTTGAAAAGGAGACACGCCAGCGCGTCTCCCTGTCGCAGTCCAACATGCGTTCCAAACGCCTGTGATTGTTCGCCCTGTATTTCGACTTTGCAAACCACATTACGCATTGTAGCCTTAACCAATCTTATTAGTTTATCGGGGATGTGCAATTAATTCATGGCTTCATACAATTTATTTCTTAGAACACTATTATAGGCAGATTTAAAGTCTACAAAAAGATGGTATGTATCGATATTGAATTCATTGGTTTTTTCCAGTATTTGCCTTAGCACAAAGATCTGATCTGTTGTTGATCGACCAGGCCTAAAGCCACTTTGATATTCCCCGAGAAGTTCCTCTGAATATGTACTTAGGCGACCATATAAGATCCTCGAAAATATTTTGTATGCTGTATTAAGGAGGGTTATTCCCCTATAGTTTCTACATTCCAATTGGTCACCCTTTTTTTGTAGCGGGCAAACGATTCCAATACACTACTCTTCCGGGATTTGTTCCTCATTCCAGGCTCCATGGTTTTTCTAGTATTATAAATAAATTCTTGCTTTTTTATTATTATCTAATTAAATTTTGTTTATAAGGTACTAGAAAATCAAAAATTACTAATTAAAAATGAAATGTTATATACATACAATAATGAAATGTTGCGGTTAAAACTTTTGTAAAATAATTTCTAGGACTACAATAAAAAATAACAAAAATTTGGAACTAACTAGTTACTATTTTTAGGTGCTATTTATTGTGCTGTTCCTAGGACTTGCTAGCAGTTATCCCGTAGAATACGGAGGCCATGGTTTGACGCTATTACAGCATGCTCCAATTGCGCAGATTGCTGTCAAAGCCGAACCTGTAGTAAGTAGACTATGAGTTTTTTTCTTAACAATATACTGTATTTGTATGTAAACTATATGATATTCATTTATTATAAATGTATGATTCATATATAATATTAGTATTATTGCTCTTCGTACTTCTTCTTTTCGTGCCATCTCCGCGACAAAGGTTAGCAATCATTACTGCTATTCTAACTTTTGACACTAGAGCCTGAAAGAAATCAATTGAGCTGCATCTAAATCATTCTCTGAGGTTTCTCAGCCAGGACATTCTTCTTCTACCTATGCTGCGCTTTCCTTGAATCTTTCTCTACATTATTAGTTTTAGAAATTCATATCTGTCACCACGTGTTATATGAGCCAGATATTGTAGTTTTCTTATTTTGATGGAATCCAGTATCTTCCTGCTGTTCTCTATTCTTCTTAGTACTTCTTCATTGGTTATTCTCCTGTCCAGAAGATTCTCAGCATTCTTCGATACGTCTACATTTCAAATCTTCCAATTTATTGAGACATTGTTTATTTAAAGTCAATGTCTCTACACCATACAAAAGAACAGAAAATACATAACACTTTAGTACTCGTTTTCTAAAATTTAGGCTAAGATCTTTACAACCTAATATTTGTTTCATATTATTGAATGCATTTTTAGCCTATTCTATTCTAACTCTTATTTCTTTGGTATAATTGTTTATTTCATTATTGTTTGCTCCTAAATACCTAGATTTAATTCTGAACTCGTTCTATTGTCTTATTTTTTACATGTAGATCAATGTATACAATATTTTTATTTGATATAACCATGAATTTTGTTGTCTTTATGATTACTAATAGACCAATTTCTTCACTAGCTGCAACAACCTATTCTCAAATTCTATGTAGATCTGAGACTATTTCCTCTGAGTATACATTAAACATTTTGTCTGATCCTGTTTAACCGTTCTATTGATTTTTATTTTATTAGTTTTTAAATTATATATGACAGCTTCTTGTTCATAATATAAATTACTTATTGTTCTTATATCCCGTGTGTCGATGTTATTGGTTTTCAGCAGTTTTATTAATGGGTTGTGTTTTACTGTATCGAATGCCTTCTGTTATAATCAAGGAAACAGACATATATGTCCTGGTTTATATCTAAACATCTCTGTATTAGCATATATTTACTGCATATAATGCTTCTCTGGTTTCTTGAGCATTTCTAAATCCGAACTGAATTTTTCCAATTTCTTTTTCTTTTTATACATTTTACGACAAATAATCTTAAGGAAAACTTTTAGTATGTGGCACATTAGACTGTAAGTACGTTAATCGCAACATTGTATGGCGTGTTTCTTTTTTGGTATAGTCACGAATGTTGATAAAAGCCATTATTTAGGAAACATACCCTTTCTGTATATGACATGAAATAATTCGACAATAACATGTATATTGGCGATAAGTTGCAATATTTCTTTCGGTATTTCGTCTGGTCCTACTGCTTTCCCAGTTTTCATTTCTTTGATTGTGTGTTTTACTTCACTTTCTGTTATTTCTGGTCCAGTCACTTCAAGGAAATATTTATTATCTATTTTGTCTCGTTTATCGTTAAACAGCTGTTCTATATAGTTTGCCAATACTATCATTTGTTTTCTGTATCCATTACTATGTCTCCCTTTTTATCAACTAGTATATTTTGTTTTTAATAGAGAATTTAGGAAAAAGGTCACTGATATCAGAGTTAAGAGGCCCGGAAATCTATAGTGACCACTATCTGGTAGTGGCAAAGATAAGATTACCCCAAAAAAAACCCTAAAACCACTAAACAAAAAACGAAAAAGAATAAAGTGAACGAGAATATCCAAAACTATAAACTAAATAACCAAAAAGTCGCGGCCATGTTCAAAAGTAAAATAGAAGAAAAATTAGCCAAATTAACTAATGCACATAGTATTGACAACTTACAAGAAATTTGGAAACAATTTAAAGAAACCATCGTGACGACAGGAAAAGAAACGTGTGGAATAAACCATGTAAACAGAAATAAGAAGCAAAGCAAGAATTAAATGCCCAAGTAAAATATAAAAAACAGAAAAGGAAAATATATTTAAACAAGAGAACAGAAAATAGTTACGAAGAATATAAACGACAAAGAAAGGTGGTGAAAGAAATGGTGCTGAAGAAATAGAAGGAAGCCTGGGATGAGTTTGGAATGAAGATGGGGGCAGATAGCCGGGGTAACCAAAAATTGTTTTACAAGTCACTAAAGATGCTAAGAAAAGGTAAAGAAATAACGATGAAACAGGTGAAACGTAAAGACGGCACACTGATTACCAGACCAAATGAGATTATGGAAAGATGGAGACAATACTTCAGCGAACTCCTAACACCAAGACAGCCGAAAGAGGAAACTGTAATGATAGAAGTAGAAGAAGAACAAGAACAAGAAAATAATATTCAAATAGAAGAAGTTAAAGAAGCAATTAACAACACAAAGAGAGGTAAATCGGCTGGTTATGACAAAATCACTGCAGAAATGTTAAAGGCAATGGGACCGAAAGGAGTTGAATTTTTAACCAAAATTATGAACATGGCTTGGAACTGATGTACAGTCCCCGAAGATTGGAGAATTGGAGTAATACTACCAATCTTTAAGAAAGGAGACCCAAGTTCTTGTGAAAATTATAGAGGAATTAATCTACTTAGTATCGTCTTCAAAATATATGAAAGCATCTAGAAAAGAAATTAAGACATATCGTTGAACCACATCTGGATGAAGTACAAAGTGGGTTTAGGAAGGGACACAGTACGCAATACCATATATTTACGTTAAAACAAGTTATTGAGAAAGCTAGAATAAAGAACACAGAAATATATATGGCTTTTCTAGATATTGAGAAAGCATTTGACAGAGTGTCCCAGGAAGCAGTCTGGAAAAGTCTGCAAAATAGAAATATTGACCATCAACTAACAGGTGCTATCAAAAGTCTGTATCAAAATAACAAGAGTTATGTACGTAAGGATAACTTGAAATCAGAGATGTTTGCAATAAACGAGGGTCTGAGACAAGGAGGTGTTATGAGCCCCACACTATTCATATTGATTATTGACGACATAATTAAGGAAACAAAAGCAAGTATACACAAAGTACATATCGGATATAGTAAACTACGACCGGTTGGTATAGCTGAGTGTGCATTCGCAGATGATCTCATGTTATGCGCTTCCAACGGAAGGGACCTCCAGCAAAATATAGATAGCTGGAATAATGAGCTGATAATCAGAAACATGAAGATTAATGTTAAGAAAACCAAGGTGATGCTAATAGCGAAAACTAACCGAAATATTAACATAGAAATTAACCAACAACTCATAGAACAAGTAGATGCATTCAAATACCTAGGGGTTACAATAGACAAAGAAGGTACCATGCAGAATGAAATAACAAAAAGAATAAGTAGTGCTTCAAAAGTGTACCATAATCTTAGTAGAGCATTCATAGGTAAAGCGGAAATTAGTAGAAGAAATAAAAAGACAGTTTATAAGACAGTATTTCGACCAATCTTGATATATGGAAGCGAGAGCTTGGTTTTAACAAAGCAATAAAAAAGCAAGATACAAGCCATTTATATGAAATATTTAAGACGAGTCAAAGGAATAATACGACGAGATAAAATAAGAAATGAAGATGTTAGAGAAGAACTGGGCACAGAATCTGTACTACATGCTATTGAAACACAACAAATAAAATGGTTTGGTCATTTGTGCAGGAGTCGTTGATAAGTTGTTAAGTCAGCCCTTATTTTTTCCCTAATTTTGTTGATGTTTTCTTCATTGAATTCCCCTTCAATCTGTACAGTGTTGAGACGTTTATTTATTTTTTTTTTGGTATTTTCTCTAATTTATGGATCTCTTCTTTTGCTGTCTTCTTTATTCTTTTCATTTTAATTTTCATATGTGCCACTAAGAAATTATGGTTAGATACTGTATCTGCTCCAATTTGTGTTTTGATTACAGTAATACTATTCCGATATCTTTCTTTAATTATCATGTAATCTATTTGATTTCTCATTACCTGATGTTTTTTTCATACATTCTTATGTAAAAAGTTTTGCTAAAGTTTTTTTTAATTGTGTCTCTCAAAATTACAGTATTATTACAGGAATTTTTGGTTAATTTCACAAATATTATATTTGCACCTAATCAGGTGAATATTGATTCGTTTTCCATTAGTGGTGCATAGGTAATTGAAAGCCACTAAAAAAAGATATTAAAATTGTATAAAATATGATTCTCTTCATTTTTGCTTAAGTAAATTTATGCTGTAAGTTAATAATAAAAACGAGATAATTCAATAATTATGCTTTTCCACCCCCGTTTGACGATTTTTTTTCTAAAATCGAAAAGTATCGACCCCACAAAAAAAATTGTAAAAAAGAAATTGTA